>VWZE01019181.1:1366-20439 GCA_013396675.1 Eubucco bourcierii | reverse complement strand
TGGAGGTGTTCAAGGCCAGGTTGGAGGAGGCCTTGAGTGCCCTGTGCTAGTGGGAGGTGTCCCTGCCTATGGCAGGGGGTTGGAACTGGCTGATCCTTGAGGTCCCTTCCAACCTTATCATTCTGTGATTCTATGATGGTTTCTGGTTAAGTCATCAAAGATGATTGGATTCAGTGGGAGGAAGGAGCAAGTTAAGACTTTAGGGAGGCATCAGCCCAGGTAAAATATGTTGAGGAACTTGGAAAAGTCTTGTGAAAGGGTCCATAAAACCATCAGGGAGTGCTTTTGGTCACTGTCTTCTCACACAGGAACTGGGAATTAGCAAATAAAGCTCACCAGAAGCACTATAATCAAAACAAGCAAAAGAAGATGCTTTGTTGTGAAGAACATAAAATGATTTTTTTTTTTCACTTAGAAGACAATGTGAGTGCAAAAATTTAGATTGTTTCAAGGACAGGCAAGCAGTGTGAAGCAGAATCTACTGTGGAGTGAGACAGACCACATCAGAGTCAGGAAACAGAGCAGACTGAAAACAGTTGGGGTAAGGAGTGTGGAAGTGGGGAAAGTATCAGATGTGTTTACCTTGTCCCTCCTGCTTCCTCCTGATCCTTGTGGCTCTTCTTGGATAAAGACCACTAAACCAGATGGACATTTGGTCTGAGCTGGTGGTGGAGACTCTTAAATTCTTCCCTAATGTAGAAGCAGTGCTAAAACATTTCTGTAAAATACGGCAATGAAAAGATTGAATTGAAGCCATTTATGTAATAGGTGGAAAGAAAAGTGCTGCATGTAAGTTACTGGCTAAATACAAAGGATATAAAAAGGTGAAAGAGTCACAGAAACACAGAATGGTTTGCTTTGGAAAGGACCTTAAAGATCATCCAGTTCCAACCAGGCTGCTCAAGGCCCCATCCAGCCTACCTTTCAACACTTCCGGGGTGGGATAGCCACAGGTTCTCTCAACAGTCTGTTCCAGTGCCTCACCAGCCTCATGGGGAAGAATTTCCTTCTAATGTCTAATCTAAATCCAGTTTCTTCCAGTTTGAAGCCATCATTCCTCATCCTGTCCCTGCAGACCTTTGCAAACAGTCTCTCTCTATCCTTCTTGTAACCCCCTGGAAGGTTGCTGTTAGGTCTCCCTGGAGTCTACTCCAGGCTGAACACCCCCAACTCTCTCAGCCTGTCCTGTAGCACAGCTGCTCTGCTCCAACTCCCTGATCGTTTTCATGGTCCTCTCCTGGACCCATTCCATCAGGTCCATGTCCTTGCTGTGTTGAGGGCTCCAGAGCTGGATGCATTGCTCCAGGTGAGATCTCCCTAGGGCAAGCACATGGTGTTCCTCAGAGGCCTCGCTTTGCAGGACAAACTCCTTGGGTCCTTCTATCTGAAATGGTGACATTGGAGGAGTTTCACAGAATCAGAATTAAGCAGACTGGAAAAGACCTCCAGGATCCTCGAGTCCAACCTAACACCTTCTAATTATCTAACCCATGTTAGATAATTAGAAACCCACTAAGTTTCTCATCCAATCTCCTTTTAAACACCTCCAGGGGTGGGGACTCCACCACCTCCCTGGGCAGCCCATTTCAATGCCAATACTTTTGCTGGGAAGAACTTCTTAACATCCAGCCTGAAGCCCTGATACAGCTTCAGACTGTGTCCCCTTGTTCTGTCACTGCTTGCTTGGGAGCAGAGCCCAACCCCACCTGACCACAACCTCCCTTCAGGTAGCAATGAGCTCTACCCTGAGCCTTCTCTTCTGCAGGCTGCACACCCCCAGCTCCCTCAACCTCTCCTCACAGGGCTGTGCTCCAGGCCCCTCACCAACCTTGCTGCCCTTCTCTGGACACCTTCCAACACAACTGCCTGCTCATAACCTTCATAACTGCTGTCCCTTCATTTCCTGTAATGATGTTTCTGAAAGTCTGAAATGCTCATTTTTAATAGTCAGGTGCAAAACAGAAGATTTCTGAACCTGAAAGGCAAATGATACTTAATACAGAACCACAGAATGTCAGGGGCTGGAAGGGACCTCCAGAGCTCATCCAGTTCAACCTCCCTGCCAGAACAGGATCTCCTAGAGCAGATCACACAGGAGCACATCCAGGCAGGTCTTGAATATCTCCTGAGAGGGAAACTCCACAGTGCCCCATGGCAGCCTGTTGCAGAGTGAAAGCTGTATTTGAGATCCAGAATCATGCTGAATCCTTTCTAATTACTTCTCTCATCGTAGCACTGGGGCAAACAAGCTTGGAAGTAGAGCAGGGACACTGCTGGGTTGAAGGAGCAGAATGCACTCAAAGATTACACAGAATCAGGAGTGTCCCCATGGTGAGGTGGGTTTGGAATAACCAGGTAGGGTTCAAGGGAGGACAACAGCCATGGTCCTGGGGACTGTAGCAACAGTGTTAAGCTGTTGGAGTGACAGCAATTCATTCACAATATCACAGTATCACCAAGGTTGGAAGAGACCTCAAAGCTCATCAAGTCCAAGCCATTCCCACAGCCCTCCAGACCAGACCATGGCACCAAGTGCCACGTCCAAACCTGCCTTGAACACCTCCAGGGACGCTGACTCCACCACCTCCCTGGGCAGCCCATTCCAGCAGTCAGTGACTCTCTCAGGCAACAACTTTCTCCTCACCTCCAGCCTAAACTTCCCCTGGCACAGCTTCAGACTGTGTCCTCTTGTTCTGGTGCTGCTTGCCTGAGAGAAGAAGGTAACCTTCCCCTGGCTACAACCACCCTTCAGGTAGCTGGAGACAGCAATAAGGTCCCCCCTGAGCATCCTCCTCTCCAGGCTAACCAATCCCAGCTCCCTCAGCCTCTCTCCATAGGACTGTGCTTGAGGCCTCTCCCCAGCCTCGTTGCCCTTCTCTGGACACACTCAAGCACCTCAATGTCCTTCTTCAATTGAGGGGCCCAGAACTGGACACAGGACTCAAGGTGTGGCCTAAGCAGTGCGGAGTCCAGGTGGAGAATGAGCTCCCTGCTCCTGCTGGCCACACTATTGCTGATGCACTATTCCCTATTCAGCTGAGAGAAGGATGTGGGTTGAGTGCTCCATAGAGGTATTTACACAAGGAGGAGAGATCAGAAAGGCTGGGACTTGACAGCAATTCTGACAGAGATGTGACCAGGGCTTGTGGCTGTGGATTCAAGGAACCTGCAGTTCCCTGAAAATGGCTAAATGCTGTTTACAGCCTGGCTCAGTGCTGTTAGCTGCTGCAGAGAACACTGTTGAAGTACAGTCCTCTTGTGTCTTGATCAGCTCAGCATCAGCCCAGTTGGCTTTGGGGCCTGCAGATGTTTTCTCCTATAAGTATTTAAAAGGAGTTGAGGCCTTTTCACTTCTTGTGCAGCATGGTTCTGTGCCAAGTAGCCTGCCATACTCACACTGGAGATTTTCAACGTGGCCTAATACTTCCCTCAGCCACCCCTCACCAGCTCTGTTCTCCAGCCCTGTCACCAGCTTTCTTGCCCTTCTGGACACCCTCCAGCACACATCAATATCTGACCCCAAACTGAACCACAGTTCGGTGCTCAGTACAGGTGGACAATCACCTCCCAGGTCCTGCTGGCCACACTATTGCTGATCCAGGCCAGGATGCTGGTGGCCACCTTGGCCACCTGGGCATGGCTTGGTTCATATTCGGCCACCTGGGTATGGCTTGATTTATCTTCAACCACCTGACAATCACCACCTCCAGGTCTTTCTCTGCTGGGCAGCTTTCAACCACTCTTCCCTCCACAAAATTAGTCCCTGGTACAAATGAATAGGAAACCTTTCGATGTGCTACTTCAATGAGAGTTGTCAGGTGGCTCCTTCAGTAGATAAACCAGTGGAATGATGAGCAAGAGGGGTGTCAGCTGCATGTCACAGAATGTCAGGGGCTGGGAGAGACCTCAAAAGTTCATCCAGTCCAACTCCTCTGCCAGAGCAGCATCAGCTAGGGCAGGTCACACAGGAACACATCCAGGAAAATCTTGAATATCTCCAGAGAGGGAGACTCCACAACCTCCCTGGGCAGCCTGTTCCAGGGCTCTGTCACCCTTACAGGGAAAAAATTCCTCCTCATGCCTCCACAGAACTTCCTCTGCCTCAGCTTCCATCTATTGCCCCTTGTGCTGTCATTGGGCACCACCCAGCAGAGCTGGCTCCAGCCTCCTGGAGCTCACCTGCACATCTTTATACAACATGAAAGAGGTCACTTCTCAGTCTCATCCTCTCCAAGCAGCACAGCCACAGTTCCCTCAGGCTCTCCTCTTAAGGGAGATGTTCCACTGCCTTTCATAATTTTTCTGGCTCTACACTGGACTCTCTCAGGTAGTTCCCTGAGGTCCTTCCTGAACTGAGTGGCCCAGAACTGAGTTTCTTCTCCCTCTCATCTGCCCTGGTGAGGTCACACCTGACTGTGGAGGGATTATTTGCAAGGTCTTGCAATGCCAGGACAAGGGGCAATGGGTTTGAACTGGCAAAGGGGAGACTGAAAGTGGATGTTAAGAGGAAGTTGTTTGCAGTGAGGGTGGTGAGACACTGGCACAGGTTGCCCAGGGAGGTTGTGGAGCACAGAATCACCCAATGTAATCAAAGATTGGGTGATTCTGTGCTCCACAACCTCCCTGGAGGTGTTCAGGCTGGATGTGTCCTTGAGTGAGCTGTGCTAGTGGGAAGTGTCCCTGCCTATGGCAGGGGGTTGGAACTGGCTGATCCTTGAGGTCCCTTCCAACCTTCCCATTCTATGAATTTGTGCAATGCAAATGTTCTCTGGCTAGAGAGAGGAAGTGGTTTGAGCCTGTGCAGAGCTGCTCATTGTGCTTGTAACTGTTGCAATCACAAATAGATCACAAAACCATAGAATGGTTTGGGTTGGATGTGACCTCTGAAGGTCATCCAGTCCAATTCCCTCTGCACTCAACAGGGACATCCTCCACTACATCAGGTTGCCCAGAGCCCTCTTGAGCCTCATCTTGAATATCTCCAGGGATGGGACCTCAACCACCTCCCTGGGCAACCTGTTCCAATACCCTCATGGTAAAGAGGTTCCTAGGTGCTTATGTTGAGCCTCTGTAGCCAATTTAATTACTCAACAGGGATACATTTTTTTTTTCCTTTGGCAATAAAAATGATGTTCTTACAGACCCAGTGCAAGCCTTGAGGTATCCATTACAATACAGTACAATTCTGCTATAAAGTTGTGGAATTCCTGTAAGAAAATCAGGTTCTACCACCTTCTAGAGATAAAGCAAAGAAGGATCCCTGCTTTTAAGTTACTCTAAAGGTATTTGGGCTGTATTCTGGTGCTGCCTACTTATTGATCTGATGAGGGTTAAGTAGAAATCCCTGTAATTAAAGGTAACTGGATCTCTGCTGATGCACACACTATATAATAATGTGTCCTTACAGTGTGCTCTGCTGACCCTTAGGGAAATTTTTAGGGATGTGAAAAGCTGTTAACACAGAATTCCTGGCAGAGTTAGAGTCCCATGTTCAGTTTCCTCTTGATGAAATACTGTTGGTTTTTTGTTGTTTGTTTTTTTTTTCCCCTCAAAGAAAACACAGGAAAATCATAGAATCATAGAATGGGAAGGTTGGAAGGGACCTCAAGGATCAGCCAGTTCCAACCCCCTGCCATAGGCAGGGACACCTCCCACTAGTACAGGTCACTCAAGGCCTCCTCCAACCTGGCCTTGAACACCTCCAGGGAGGGAGCAGCCACAACCTCCCTGGGTAATCTGTTCCAGTGCCTCACTACCCTCACTGCAAACAACTTCCTCCTAACATCCAGTCTAAATCTCCCCTCTGCCACTTCAAACCCATTCCCCTTGTCCTGTTGTTGCAGGACCTTGTAAATAATCCTTCCCCAGCCTTCCTGTAGGCCCCCTTCAGATACTGAATGAATGAAAATGAATGGAAATAGGTTGAGATTGCTGGGGGAAAAAAAATATATATATATGAGCAAGAGAGAAATTTCTCTTGTTCTTCCCCCAAGGAAAAACTCTGTAGTAATTGAAGTGGACAGAATGAAGATTAATTCCTCAACCTGAGTGTTCTGTCTAGCAGTGCCATGGCCCCTGTCACTGCCAGGTCAGCAGTTATGAAATGCTAACAAAATAAATGTAGATTAAGCCTTTTAATTTTTAGATACAACCATGGAAAAACACATTGGTGTATTGATGCTGTGTGCTGTGATGCAGGAATTAAGGCCTGGGGGAGTGTCAGTTGATGACAAACTCCCTAGGAGCCAGCACTGGTTGCTGGCTGCAGGCAGAGCAGCAGCAGCACAGGGAGGGGATTCTGCCCCTCTGCTCTGCTCTGTCAAGGGCACACCTGCAGCACTGCCTCCAACTCTGATGCACCCAACAGGAGGAGGACATAGAGCTGCTGGAGTGGGTTCAGAGGAGGCCACAAAGTTGATTAGGGGCTGGAAGGGACCTCAAGAGATCTCTAGTCCAACCCCCCTGCCAGAGCAGGGTCACCTAGAGTAGGTCACACAGGAACACATCCAGAGAAGGAGACTCTTCAAGGAAAGGCTGAGAGAGTGCAGTCTTTTAGCTTGGAGGAGACAGAGGTGACCTCATTAACGTTTGTAAAGATGTGCAGGGCAGTGTCAGGAGGATGGAGCCAGGCTCTGCTCAGAGATGCCCAATAACAGGACAAGGGGCAATAGGTGCAAGCTGGAGCAGAGAAGGTTCCAAGCGAACATAAGGAGAAACTTTTCCCCCTGTGAGGGTGACAAAGCACTGGAGTGGGCTACCCAGAGAGGTTTATTGTGTCTGTTACCTCAAGCCAGGTTTAAAGCTGCTTCTCTTTGTAGAGGTTTTCAAAGCTGCTTTAATTTCCTTGCTGCTTGGACTGGATGATCTTAGAGGGCTTTTCCAGCCTTGATTCTGTGACTCTCAACTTACTGCTTCAGCCCAAGGAGAGAGGAGGAATGAAGCACAAGTTTGGGCCTAAGCTTTAGAGTCATAGAATGGTTTGGGTTGGAAGTGGCCCTTGAAAGTCACTGTGTCCAACCCTCCTGCAGTGAGTAAGGACATCTCCAGCTAGATCAGGTTGATCAGGGCCCCATCAAGCCTGATCTTGAATGAGATATCCCAGAAGCACAGAATGGTTTTGCTTGGAAGTGAGCTTAAGTTGAAGAAAAATCAAATGCTTTAAGGTACATCTAAAACAGCTCAAAAGAAAATACAATTCAGATTTGCCTGCTGTTAGTTTAACCACATTTTCCTCATCCTTTGGATCACAAATGAAATAGAACAAGTTTTGCTCTCTTTAGTGGCTTTATTGATCCTCCAGCTGAGTGGTCTCTTAGTGCCATTTTGCCATCAGTTGGCATTTCTATGGGAAATGTCACTAGCTGAGGCTCTCTGAGGGAAGAAGGGAAAGTGAACATGCATTATAGCTGAAGGAAAATGCAGTCATCATTTCCTGCTTGAGTGTTGTGAAGCTACTGAGATAGGAGCTTGTGAAATCAAACAGCACTTTTGAGATCTGCAGTTCACAGGATCACAGAATCTTAGGGGTTGGAAGGAACCCAGAGAGTTAATCCAGTCCAAACCCCCTGCCAGAGCAGGATCACAGAATCTCAAGTTGCAAGGAACACATCCTGACCAGGTTGGAAAGTCTCCAGAGAAGGAGAGTCCACAACCTCTCTGGGTAGTCTGTTCTGGAGCTCCATGACCCTTACAGTCATGAAGTTCTTCCTCATCTTGAGGTGGAACTTCCTGTGCTGTAGTTCATACCCATTGCCCTTGTCCTATGCCAGGGCACACCTGAGAAGAGTTTGTCCTCTTAGAATCATAGAATCATAGAATGGTAAGGTTGGAAGGGACCTCAAGGATCATCTAGTTCCAACCCCCTGCCATAGGCAGGGACACCTCCCACTAGTACAGGTTACTCAAGGCCTCATCCAATCTGGCCTTGAACACATCCAGGGAGGGAGCAGCCACAACCTCCCTGGGCAACCTGTTCCAGTGCCTCACCACCCTTACTGTAAAGAACTTCCTCCTAACATCCAGTCTAAATCTCCCCTCTGCCAGTTTAAGCCCATTGCCCCTTGTCCTGTCATTGCAGGACCTTGACCCCCACCCCTCAGTTACTTATAAACATCGATTAGATCCCCTCTAAGTCTTCACTTCATCAGTCCAAAAAGCCTCCAGATCCCTCAGCCTCTCCTCCTTAGGCAGTGCTCCAGCCCCTTCAGCATCCTTGTAGCCCTCCCTGGGACTCTCTCCAGCAGATCCCTGTCCCTCTTGAACTGGGGAGCTCAGAACTGGATGTATTGCAGTTGAGGTCTCACCAGGGCAGAGTAGAGGGACAGGAGAACCTCCCTCAATCTACTGGCCACACTCCTCTTAATGCATCCCAGCATCCCGTTGACCTCAAGGCCACATTGCTGTCCACCAGGACTCCCAGGTCAGTCTTTACTGAGCTTCATTTTGATTTTAACTTTGCTGACATTTCTGCCAGCTGGGAGATTTTTGAGTTTGTTTTTTTTATATATATATACTTCATGGGAGGAAAACAAAAATGTGGTCTTATGTGGAAGTAGGAAAGAAGGAATTGTTTTCATATACCACTGCTCTTATGGAGAAAGGCTTCAAGAGATGGAACCTAGTCAGCAGAGACATGAGATTTATTCTGACAGTAAGAATATCTTCTTCTGGCCTTGTTTTTTTTTTTCTTTTTCAAGGACACAAATGAAATGCTGAGAAGGCAGAGAGCTCACAGTTAGTTTATTCTGCCCCACTTTTGCTTTATCTTCTTCCATACACTTCAGAAATTTAGAAATGCAAAGGCAGAGCAAGTGAGGGGAATTGGTTTGAAATCCAGTGCAGAGTTAGGACATGAAATTAAAGGGAGGCCCCAAACTGGTAGGCAATGAGGTGGATTTTGTGCTCTGGGGTGATTTGAGTACAACTGTGACTTCGGCTTTCGTGTGCTGTTGGTCAGAATGAATGCACTGGGAAAGAGGAAGCATAGTCTGTGTTCAAGAACTCCTGGGCTGCAGGTAGGGTGGTTGGAACTGGATGAGCTTTGAGGTCTTTTCTAACCCAAACCATTCTATGAATCTCTCTATGAACTCAGATATATTTACTGGTCTTCCATGGACTTTTTCTGTGACCTCAGTCTTTCTAAGGAGGAAAAAAAGTCCCATTTGACACAGAAGCTGCCATCAACATCTAAGAGGAGCTGGCAGTCTGTGGTGAGGAGCACTATAGGACTCCACATGAATTATTATGCTTTCATGTCTATTCTTAGCAAAACCCAAACTGTGCAGTACAATTAGAAAGTACAGAAGATAAACAGTGCTGAAACTCAGGATCTGATAGAGGCTGACATCAACTTCTAGTTTAAATATAAACTGCTCAGAGGGGAGGGAGCTTTGGCAGCTCTTGGGAGCTACCCCAAAGGAGACCTAATTGCAGACTCAAACCATTCAACAATGCCTCTATAAAATCTGAAAGCAGAGTTTGCAACCCAGCCAGATAGTATGAGATCAATTAAGAGGAATATAAACATCATTAGAGATTTAGGGGTGCCAAAGTAGGAAAATGAATCCTATCCAGAGATCCTGTGGTGATCTGGTGACATAGGAATGGTCTTGATTCATAGCTTTCAGAATTGTCTTTTTTCTTTTCTTATTATTTTTTCCCCCCAATGGAGACAGAGAAAAAGGAGAGTAGTTAATGAAAGACTCAGAGAGGAAGCAGGGAGAGAGAGCTGGAGGAAGGCAGGAGCTATTGAGTTAGAATTAGATTAATGTGGCTGTGGTCTCTTCCTGTCCTAATGCTGCAGTTGGGCATTGCTAATAGGATGTACCCAGGAAGCACTCAGTGTGACCAGCAGAACAATCTTCATTTCCCTTGTTTAAGCTGAGAACAAGCATGATGTTAACAAGGGAGGGTGCCTTCTGGGGTTATTTTTGTGTAATAGTACAGCATGACAAATGGGATACCCCTAAATCACAGCAGCAGCCTTACTGTTCTTTATTATGCTGGGTGGGGAATGGCTGAGAGCAGCCCTGAGGAACAGGCCCTGGGGGTCTGGGGTGATGCAAAGCTCCAGATGAGGCTGCAGTGTGAGTGCAGCCCAGACAGCAACTGTGTGCTGGGCTGCAGCAAGAGCAGTGTGGGCAGCAGGGCAAGGGAGGGGATTGTGCCCCTTGGCTCTGCTCTCCTCAGACCCCACCTGCAGTCCTGGGCGCAGTTCTGGAGCCCCCAGCACAGGAAGGCCATGGAAGTGTTGGAGCCAGTCCAGAGGAGAACACCAAGATGCTGAGAGGGCTGCAGCAGCTCTGCTGTGAGGACAGGCTGAGAGAGTTGGGGCTTTTCAGCCTGGAGAAGAGAAGGCTTCCAGGAGACCTTGGAGTGGCCTTGCAGGATGTGAAGTGGGCCTACAGGAAGGCTGGGGAGGGACTATTGATAAGGTCTGGAAATGCCAGGACAAGGGGCAATGGGTTTGAAGTGTCAGAGGGGAGATTGAAAGTGGATGTTAGGAGGAATTTGTTTGCAGTGAGGGTGGTGAGACACTGGCACAGGTTGCCCAGGGAGGTTGTGGCTGCTCCCTCCCTGGAGGTGTTCAAGGCCAGATTGGATGAGGCCTTGAGTGAGCTGTGCTAGTGGGAAGCTGTTTTGAGCCTTGCAGCACTGGCAGACTGTGACATGTGGCAAAGGACACGGAGAGGCTGTTCTTGGTTTGTCAGCTCAGGTGGCAGAAAGCTGTGTGAGGGGTTCCAGTGCTGCAGCCTGGGAAGAGGCTGCCTGAGGGCTGTCTGGTGGATTCCCTGCTTCCTCAGTTTGGGGGGAAATAAAGGAGAAAAGTGCAAAATGCTGGAGAAAACGTTACTGTGAGTGCAGTCTCAAACACTCCTCAGGTTAGGTAGCAAATACCAGTCTCAGCTTGCTTTGGCACCACAGAATCATGGAATGGTTTGGGTTAGAAGGGACCTTGAGGATCATCCATTTCCAACACCTCTGCCATGTACAGGGACACCTTCCACTAGCCCAGGTTGCTCCAGGCCACATCCAACCTGCCTTTGAACACTTCCAGGGAGGAGGCATCCACAACCTCCCTGGGCAGCCTGTGCCAGTGTCTCACCACTCTCACTCTGAAGAATTTCTTCTGGATTTTCAACCTGAATCTCTCCTCTTCCAGCTCAAAACCATTCCCTCCAATATTCTTTTACTGAGGTAAAGAACAGATGTATGGAGCTACAACCCTGAATTACAGAGACCAATCACAGCAACACCCAGGTTGGCCAAGCCTCTCAGGATCACCAAGTCCAACCTAGAACCCTCCTCTACAAGATTCACCTTAAACCACAACCCCAAGCACCACATCCAAACCACCCTGAAACACAGTCAGGGTTGGGGACTCCACCACCTCCCTGGGATTTTTAATATTGCTCAGTTTAATATTTTAATGCTTTTAATAATTCCTTTATTTTTATCATCAAACACTTGTGTTTCCACCCCAAGATTACGTATCCAGGGCTGACCTTCAGTGTTAAACATGAAATGTGAAGTTCATTCCAACTTTTTAACACATCTTGGTACATCAAACTGCTCTGCCAGAACCTTCCTCCTCTTGCCCTAAAATTGTTCCTGTGACTCCTTACCTGGAAACCCTTTTTTGTTTGTTTGTTTTTTGTTTTAATTCTTATTCCTGTTTTTGTGTTGTTTCACACAGACTGATTTAAAAGTTACCCTGGAACTTTGAAAGCTCTTCAGGGTGTGCAGGTTGCTGGAGATGTGTTTTCTTTCCACATAGCTGTTGTGAAGGGTTGGGTTTTTTTTTGTGTGCTAAAAGGAGAACTCTCATCTGAGGTGTGACAATGAGAAGCAGAGCTCTTGAGATCTGCTTTGTGTGTGCTCACAATCAGCTGTTGATTAGAGAATGGATGTCTGTTTCTTCACACTTGGTGGGTTTGACTCTTTTATGGGTTTGAAAAGTGTGAGTTCAGCTGAACTTGCTAGAGGATGTTTGTCATGAGATAGGCTGCTCTGGTCTGTAGGAATTGTTGCCTAACTGGAGCTTGGGACAGTCTGAACTGTAGAATGGTTTAGGTTGGAAGGGACCTTAAAGATTGCAGGCTTACAGGATGTCAGGGGTTGGAAAAGACCCAAAGAGATCATTGAATTTGTGCAGTGCTTTTGCCCAGCCTGAGATACATCCCTCATGGGGAACAATTTCCTCCTAATGTCTAATCTAAATCCATTTTCTTCCATCTCAAAGCCATTACCTCTCATCTTGCCCTTGTAAAAAGTCCCTCTCCAGCTCTCCTCTAGCACCTATCAAATATTGGGAGGCTGCCCTAAGGTCCCTCTGGAGCATTCTCTTCTCCAGGTGGAGCAGCCCCAGACTGTCTCAACCTGCCCCCACAGGGGAGGTTCTCCAGCCCTCTGACCATCTTCATGTCCTCCTCTGGACCCACTCTAACAATTTCCAGGCTCACAGGATGTCAGGGTTGGAAGGGACCCAAAGAGCTCATCCAGTCCAACCCCCCTGCCAGAGCAGGACCAGACAATCCAGCTCAGGGCACACAGGAACACATCCAGACAGGCCTGGAAAGGCTTCAGAGCAGGAGACTCCACAACTCCTCCGGACAGCCTGTGCCAGGGCTCTGGGACCCTTCCAGACCAGAAATTCCCCCTTGTGTTGAGCTGGAACCTCCTGTGCTGCAGCTTCCATCCGTTGCTCCTTACCCTATCCCAGGCAGCAGTGAGCAGAGCCTGTCCCCTGCTCCTGACCCCCAGTCCTCAGATAGTTATAAGCATTGATTCAATCCCCTCTCAGTCTTCTCTTCTGCAGACTCAGCAGCCCCAGATCCATCAGCCTCTCCTCACCAGGCAGTGTTCCAGTCCCCTACTCATCCTCATAGCCCTCCCTTGTTCTCTCTTGAGCAGATCCCTGTCCCTCTTCAACTGTGAAGCCCAAAACTGAACACAGCTCAAAGATCATCTACTCCAACCTCCCTGCCCACCTCTCAACTGGACTTGGTTGCTCAAGGCCTCAATTGGCCTGGCTGTGAACAGCTCCAGGGAAGAGTCATCCACAAGCACACTGGGGAGTGTGGTCTGGAGTCTCACTGTCCTCATACTGAAGAAATTCCTTAGATGCAGTCTAAACCTCCTTTCCCTCAGCCTCAAACTGTTCCCTCTTGTCCTGTCTCTTGACACCCTTATGAAAAGCCCCTCTTCAGCATTCCTGTAGGCTGTAGGTATTGGAAGGCAGCTCTAAAGTGCCCCTGGAGCCTTCTCTTCTCCAGGCTTCCTTAGCCTGTCCTCACAGCAGAGGTGCTCCAGCCCTTGGATCATCTTTGTGGCCTCCAACAGTTCCATGTCCTGATGATGGGGACACCAGAACTGGATGCAGTAATTGAGGTGGGCTCTCCCAATACCCTTTCTCACCCTGCTGGCCACACTCCTCTTGATGCAGCTGAGGACATGATTTGCTCTCTGGGCAGCATGAGGGCACTGTCAGCTCATGGTGAGCTTCTTGGTAATCAAGACCTGAATGAGCAGAAAAATGTCATTGACCAGAAAACAGTGGAATTAAACTACCCTGACTGTTCAAGATTATAGTTTTTAAACTCTCAGGTGTGTCCAGAGGGAATGTGCTCCAGTTGGGGTGTAAGGAGTCTTGAACAGAGAAGGCTTCACCTCCACATGAGGAGAAACTTCTTAACAGTGAGGGTGACAGCCCTGAAGCAGCCTGCCCAGAGAGGTTGTGGAGTTTTCTTCTCTGAACAGGTCCCAAAGCCACCTGGATGCATTCCTGTGTGAACTACCCTGGGTGATCCTGCTTGGCAGGGAAGTTGGACTGGATGATATCTGGAACTCCCTTCCAACCTCAAATGTTCTCTGATTCTGTGGGACTTGGATGTGTGGAAGGAGGATCACAGTGCTAGAGGGGTGGGGATGACAAAATGGCATCCCTCAGGGTCAGTGCTGCACCAGTGCTGTTTGACATCTTTGTCAGTGCCATGGACACAGGAATCAGTGCAACCTCAGCAAGTGTGCAGCTGGCACCAAGCTGTGTGGCACAGTCACTTGCTAGAGGGCAGGGATCCATCCAGAGGGACCTGCACAGGCTGCAGAACTGTGCCCAGGCCAACCTCAGGACATTCAACAAGGCCAAGTGCAAGGTCCTGCACCTGGGTAGGCACAATGCCAAGCACAGCTCCAGGCTGGGTGGGGAATGGTTGAGAGCAACCCTGAGGAACAGGCCCTGGGGGTCTGGGGTGATGCAAAGCTCCAGATGAGGCTGCAGTGTGAGTGCAGCCCAGACAGCAACTGTGTGCTGGGCTGCAGCAAGAGCAGTGTGGGCAGCAGGGCAAGGGAGGGGATTGTGCCCCTTGGCTCTGCTCTCCTCAGAGCCCAGCTGCAGTCCTGGGTGCAGTTCTGGAGCCCCCAGCACAGGAAGGACATGGAAGTGTTGGAGCCGGTCCAGAGGAGGCCATGAAGATGATCAGAGGGCTGCAGCAGCTCTGCTGTGAGGACAGGCTGAGAGAGTTGGGGCTCTGCAACCTGGAGAAGGGTTCCAGGAGACCTTGGAGTGGCCTTGCAGGATGTGAAGTGGGCCTACAGGAAGGCTGTGGAGGGACTATTGACAAGGTCTGGGAATGCCAGGACAAGGAGCAATGGGTTTTTGAAGTGTCAGAGGGGAGATTGAAAGTGGATGTTAGGAGGAAGTTGTTTGCAGTGAGGGTGGTGAGACACTGGCACAGGTTTCCCAAGGAGGTTGTGGCTGCTCCCTCCCTGGAGGTGTTCAAGGCCAGATTGGAGGAGGCCTTGAGTGAGCTGTGCTAGTGGGAGGTGTCCCTGCCTATGGCAGGGAGTTGGAACTGGATGATCCTTGAGGTCCCTTCCAACCTTACCATTCCATGATACAGGACAAGTGAGCCCGTGTGAGCTCTGAAGAACTGCATTTTTCACTTCATCTTGGCAGTTTTGTGAGAACTGAGCTTCCTCCCCCTTCACCCTCTTCAGCTCCTTGTCACAGATACCCTGTGTTAGGCAGACAGCAGTCTCACGCTGTGGCTGCTGTGATGTATTAGACCAACTGGGATTGTCACAGCACTGTGGGGCACAGAGGATGTTTTCTGAGCCAAATTACCTCTGAACTGGTGCATGGAGCTGCAGCAAGGTTGTCTGGGAATGGGCATAGCCTGTGAGTTGTGTTCACGCGTGGGGAAGGGAGGCATTGAGTTGATGATTCCAGAAGTCTGTTCAGTCTGGCCAGCAGCAACTTAGCATTGTTTATGCTAGCCAGAGACTGAAGGCAGGATGAGAGAATAGAGGTATAGGAAGTGTAACTCTGACATCTTGAATTGCTTTTGTACCACGTCCTGTGCAAAGTTGAGTATGTGGCAGCAGTCTCCAGTAAATAAGATTTGGCTGTGGGATTGAGGTAAAGAACATTTATAACTGCACCCTGCAAATAAAGAAGATGTTATAGAAAGTTTCAAGCAGTGCCATGTTTTTCCCAAGTGCTTTCAGCTTTAGAGTTTGGAAGGAGAATAGATGTTCTCTGCTGCCAACTTTTCCTTCTGTTTGTTTCTTCCATAAATCTAAGATGATAAGTGGAGACTTTGTGCAGCCATGCACTGCTGGGGGATGGATGTTGGAGAACAAGAAAGAATGAGAAGCCACAGTGGTATGGAGGAAATAGTGTGGCCACAGCTATCTGCAAGAAAAATAAACATCCTTTTTACCACTTCCCCACAAAAATGTTTTTTTTTTTTCTATCTGAAAAAAAAAAAAAAGAAAAAAATGCAACCAGGGCAGATAGAATACTGAAAGGATTCTACACAAAAGAGATTGCCTCGTGTAAATACAGCATTTGAGAAAGCATTTCAGCTGGGAGGAAAGGTCTGGCATTACAGGTGAGCTTAGCAATTAACAGCAGTCAGTGGAAGGCAGTGGAACAATATAGCTGAAAATGAAAGGTAATTAAAATTCCCTGCCTCAAAGCTATTGACAATAATGCAGGAAAGGTAAAAGGGAAAGGAGTACACAGATTGACTGAAAGGAGCCTGCAGACAGTGTATGGCCAAGCTGAGGACTCTTCCTGGTTATGGGATAGATCCTTTTTTAGGTGTTTCCATCTGTGCATTCTCTCTTTGACAGATCACAGCATGAGGGTGGTTGGAAAGGCCCTCCTGAGATCACCCTCTGCTAGAGCAGGTTCACCTAAAAAAGGTTGCACAAGATTGTCCAGGTCGGATTTGAAAGTCTCCAGAGCAGGAGACTCCACAACTGCTCTGGGCAGCCTGATCCAGTGGAACCTGCTGGGTTCCAATTTGTACCCACTGCTGTCACTGGGCACCACTGAAAAGAGCCCAGCACCATCCTCTTGATGCCAACCCACCCTTTAGTTATTGATCAGCATTGGTAAGATCCCCTTGCAAAAACTGTTTGGAGAGGAGGAGGCTTATGGCAATTTATCTGGTGGTGATTAAATCCTTTTAGGAAGTGACAGATGTTGCTTCAAGCCCAACAGGTGTTTGAGCTCACACTTGAGTAGCCTAACCTGGACTCCAATGCTGAACTTGTACCATGGTGTAGACAAGACTAAAAGGTTCATGGGCCAGAGAGGGGTGTTGGGAAAGAGTCCTGTGGCTATCATGAACTCATGGCTGAGTTGTGGCTACTGCTTCAAAGGCTTTTTTTTTTTTAATGTTTAATGATGGTTGCAAGGGCAAGGGAGGGGATTGTGCCCCTTTGCTCTGCTCTCCTCAGACCCCACCTGCAGTCCTGGGTGCAGTTCTGGAGCTCCCAGCACAGGAAGGACATGGAGGGGTTGGAGCCAGTCCAGAGGAGGCCAGCAAGATGCTGAGAGGGCTGCAGCAGCTCTGCTGTGAGGACAGGCTGAGAGAGTTGGGGTTCTGCAGCTTGGAGAAGGGTTCCAGGAGACCTTGGAGTGGCCTTGCAGGATCTGAAGGGGGCTCCAGGAAGGCTGTGGAGGGACTGTGACAAGGTCTGGGAATACCAGGACAAGGAACAATGGGTTTGAATTGGCAGAGGGGAGATTGAAAGTGGATGTTAGGAGGAAGTTGTTTGCAGTGAGGGTGGTGAGACACTGGCACAGGTTGCCCAGGGAGGTTGTGGCTGCTCCCTCCCTGGAGGTGTTGAAGGCCAGGTTGGATGAGGCCTTGAGTGAGCTGTGCTAGTGGGAGGTGTCCCTGCCTATGGCAGGGGGTTGGAACTGGCTGAACTTTGAAGTCCCTTCCAACCTTACCATTCTGTGATTCTGTGGTGAAGAAAGAGACAACTCATAGAATTGTTTAGACTGGGAAAGACCTTTAAAGATAAACCAAGTCCAACCGTTAACCCAACACTACCAAGTCCACTGCTAGATGATGTCCCTCAGCACCACGTTTCCACACCTCAATATTAGTCTTTCAGCCCACACAGGACTTCTGCTCTGATATTCATTTTTCTTTACTCAGTTTGATATATTTTTTTTCATCTGTAGAAAGCTCCAACATCTTAAAACCAACCCTGTGGGTAGCATTAACCAAGTGCTGCACTTTACTGGGTGTTAATATCCCAGGATTTAAACATAAGCTCGAGGAAGCTGAGTCTGACAGATTTTGCATGTCTCCACTGAGGATATTATAGCTGCATCTTCATCTTGCAGCAGAGATGGTGGAAACTTGTTAGAAGTGAAATGTGTAGCTACTCCTGGGGCTGTAGAGCAGCAGGGTGAGAGTTGTGAGGCACTTCCGAGCCTTGGGCTTTGCAGTGCTGTGTTACAGATTAGCGCTGCCCTGATGAGATTGAGAAACGTCTTTAGCTCTGCAGTATAAAGCTGCCAAAATACATTTACCACAGACCTGAAGGTAAATACAGGTTTTATTTCCAGAGGCAGTCTCAGGCTTTGGAGGGTATTTTTTTTTTTTTATTGCTAAAAGACAGGCTCAGGTCTTCCCATGACATCACCAGAGAGATAAAAGTGCTAAAAGCTTTTCAAAGCTGGGGCCTCAGGCTTGAACGTAAATGAAGTCTCTGGTGGGGGTTTAGGTATGTAAAAAGGAATAAATATTTACACAAATGCAATTGAAATAGAACCTTACCCAACTAGGCTTGAACTTAGCTTTTTAATAGCAGCTTTTCTTTTGACTTGAATATTAAAAATATCTTAATGTAGCTTTAATTTAGATTTCAGAAGGTGAGGAAGGGTTCAGGTATTTTCCCTCTCTTTCTATACAGAACTATAGAATCACTTAAGTTGGAAGTGACCTCTAAAGGCCATCTAGTCCCACCCCTCTGCAGTAATCACAAGATGTTAGGTGTTGAAAGGAACCTCCATAGGTCATTGAGTCCAACCTGCCTACCAGAGCAGGACCACAGAATCTAGTGCAGGTCACACAGCAATGCATCCAGACAGGGCTGGAAAGGCTCCAGAGAAGGAGACTCCACAACCTCTCTGGGCAGCCTGTGCCAGGGCTCTGTGAACCTTACACTCAAGAAGTTCTTCCACATGTTGAGGTGGAACTTCCTGTGCTGTAGTTTCCATCCATTGTCCCTTGGATATTCAAGAGCTATTCAAGGTGAGGCTCAAGAGGGCTCTGGGCAACCTGATCTAGTTGAGGATGTCCCTGCTGGCTGCAGAGATGTTTGGATCTTTGCAGGTCCCATCCAGCTCAGACCATTCTCTGATTCTGTGAAGTACTACTTTTTATCCTGTGCCAGTGCTCCACAACCCTTACAGTCAAGAAGTTCTTTCTCGTGTTGAGGTGCAACTTTCTGTGCTCATGTTTGCATCCATTGCTCCTTGTCCTATCCCAGGAAACCAGTGAGCAGAGCCTCTCCTCCCCTTCTGACTCCCAGCCCTCAGATAGTTATAAACATTGATTAGATCCCCTCTAAGTCTTCTCTTTACCACACTGAACAACCCCAGGTCCCTCAGCCTCTCCTTCTCAGGCAGTGCTCCAGCCCATTCAGCATCCTTGTAGCCCTCCACTGGACTCTGCAGCTGAACAGCCCCAGGTCCCTCAACCTCTCCTCCTCAGGCAGTGCTCCAACCCATTCAGCATCCTTGTAGCCCTCCACTGGACTCT
>VWZE01019175.1:315038-339702 GCA_013396675.1 Eubucco bourcierii | reverse complement strand
TTCAAATTGGATCTCACCTGGAAACAAAAAAAGAGCCACAAATGCACACCAGCAGCAGTCAGAATATATCTGGTGGACACCTCAGAAGGCAGCAGCTTGTCAGAGGCTGAACCATTTGGGGCAAGATAATTCATTTTCAGGAAAGCTAGTATTAAAATAAAGGGCAGGGAAAGCCTTTCCAGCAAAATAAAACATTGTATTTCCAATTATTTTTTGAAATGAGGTTTTGAAACTAACATTGTCACAGAATCACAGAATTAAGCAGATTGGAAGAGATCTCTATGATCATGGAGCTCAATCTACCACCTAATCCTTCTAATGAGCTAACCCACAGCACTAAGTGCCTCATGCAGCCTCCTCTTAAACACCTCCAGGGATGGGCACTCCACCACCTCCCTGGGCAGCCCATTCCAATGCCAATCACTCTCTCTGCCAACAACTTCCTCCTAACATCCATCTTGAACCTGCCCTGGTGCAGCCTGAGGCTGTGTCCCCTCCTTCTGTCCCTGGGTGCCTGGCAGCAGAGCCCAAGACCCAGCTGGCTCCAACCTCCCTTCAGGGAGCTGCAGAGAGCAATGAGCTCTGCCCTGAGCCTCCTCTTGTGCAGGCTGCACACCCCCAGCTCCCTCAGCCTCTCCTCACAGGGCTCTGCTCCAGGCCCCTCGCCAGCCTTGCTGCCCTTCTCTGGACATGTTCAATCACCTGTAAAATGTTAAGATTGACATTTCAATAATGTGTTTGGATTTTGCTAATCAGACTGCTCACTTACTGCTTTTTTGGGGTTTTGGGGTTTTTTTTAGCATTTGAGATCATGGGAAATGTAGGGGGGAAAAAAAAAAAAAAAAGAAAAGAAAACCATCCAATTCCAGAACTTCAAGAGAAAATGAAAAGTGCTGCTCCTGCACTGCTGCACTTTGAAGCACTTAACAAGGCAGGTGCCTGGGGCAGCAGGACCCACTGTTGGAGGCAGCAGAAGCCAAGTTCAGATAGCACCCTGTGTAGATGGCCTGTCCACATCAAAGTCAATCCATTCATCCTCTTCACCCACTGTTGGAGGCAGCAGAAGCCAAGTTCAGATAGCACCCTGTGTAGATGGCCTGTCCACATCAAAGTCAATCCATTCATCCTCTTCACCCACGTGAGGCCAGCAGGGGTCTGACTGATGTGTTTTCAGAGGCAGGGTGCAGACCGTTGAGCCCTTACACGTGGCACAGAGAGTCTGACTGCTGGAACTGGTGGTTTCAGATTGCATGACAGAGTGCTGGAGAGCCAGCAAAGGAAGAAGCCTACTCTCAGATGCGTGTGTGTTTACACAATCCGTTCCCAGGACTGTTTATTGGTGTTGTGAACTGTACACATACAACCTTAAAATAACTCTTTCCTCTGGCATCCTATTTGCAGAGGAAGAGATCACACTCCTTAACTGGATCCATCATTCTTCCAGTGCTTCCCTAAATTAACTGGTTTGGTTTGGGAATTTAAATGGAAGGAATCATATATACATAGGCAGTACACACTGCTGTTCACTGAGCTGGTCTCATTGCATCTCTTCCTTCAGGATACAGTCCTGGGCTTCATCAAGAGAAGTGTGGCCAGCAGGGAGAAGGAGGTGATTCTGCCCCTTTACTCTGCTCTTGTCAGACCCCATCTAGAGTACTGTGTACAGTTCTGGAGCCCCCAGCACAGGAAGGACACTGAACTGCTGGAGCAGGTCCAGAGGAGGGGCATGAAGATGTTCAGAGGGCTGCTGCAGCTCTGCTATAAGGACAGGCTGAGCTTAAGATTTGGGGCTCTTCAGCCTGGAGAAGAGAAGGCTTCCAGGAGACGTTAGAGTAGCCTTCCAGGAGACCTTAGAGTAGCCCTCCAGGATCTGAAGGGGGCCTACAGGAAGGCTGGGGAGGGACTATTGACAAGGGCTTGCAACGACAGGACAAGGGGCAATGGGTTTGAACTGGCAGAGGGGAGATTTAGACTGGATGTTAGGAGGAAGTTCTTTGCAGTGAGGGTGGTGAGACACTGGCACAGGTTGCCCAGGGAGGCTGTGGCTGCTCCCTCCCTGGAGGTGTTTGAGGCCAGGTTGGATGAGGCCTTGAGTGAGCTGTGCTAGTGGGAGGTGTCCCTGCCTATGGCAGGGGGTTGGAACTGGATGATCCTTGAGGTCCCTTCCAGCCTTACCATTCTATGATTCTATGACTCATTCCTGACCATGTTCTTCAAAGTACTTTGCATCAGACCTAGGAGCTTGTGTTTTTCTCTGAGCCTTGCTTTCTCACATCTAAACAGAAAGAGGGTGGTGAACAGAGAGAAGCAGCACCAACGTGGCCCATGGGCTGTAAGGACAAGGTTGGTGCTTCAGATGATCCCTGGAAAGATGAGAGCTCTTCTCTCTGCTGCACCTTGCACCTCTTAATGTGCACCAGGCTAAAAACTGAATCCTAATATACACACCTTGTGGCAGCATCTGCCATCAGCTGATCTTCAAAGAAAAAATACCAGGGATACTCCAATTAGCCTCAAACCAGCACATTATGAACCGTCTGTTGCCAGTACACAACTGCTCCCCAAAAGCAAGCAGAAGGCACTGCCAGCCTCATCCTTTGTGATGCTACGAGGGGTATTGTGATCAGTGAAACCACCAAGATGCAACTACAGAGCAGGCTGCCCTATGTTCTTCTTGTCTGCACAGAGCAGATTAAAACAGCTCCATTTGCCAAATCCAGCTGGTGAAAGCATCCTGGGTTCTCATTTTCACTTAGAGTAAAACCAGCCTGATTACCACAACATCTCTGCAAACCCCAAAAGAGATCAGAGCTGGGAAGAAGGGGAGCTCCTGCTGCACTGAGCACAACTTCTTTAGTGATACAGAGTGCAGAAAAAGTAGGATTCAGGAATATGTGTAACCTTAGGTCTTAAGGCTGAGCCCAAAAATAAATTCTATTTCTCTCACATACTTATTTTATCATAGAATCATAGAATGGTAAGGTTGGAAGGGACCTCAAGGATCAGCCAGTTCCAACTCCCTGCCATAGGCAGGGACACCTCCCACTAGTACAGGTTACTCAAGGCCTCCTCCAACCTGGCCTTGATCACCTCCAGGGAGGGAGCAGCCACAACCTCCCTGGGCAACCTGTGCCAGTGTCTCACCACCCTCACTGGAAAGAACTTCCTCCTAACATCCAGTCTAAAACAGTTCTTTTTTCCTACTCAAACAAAAAAATGCCAATGTATTCAAGGACTTAATCATGTAACAACAAAGAATTAATATGAGTAAATTCCACTCTGATTTTGCTTGCAGAGCTAAATAAGAAGCACACAAAACACAGTTAAGTCATTTAAAGTCCTCTCTCTAACTCCTAATCGTTAGTTGCTACACATAGGTCAAAACAAAACTAAAAAAGCAAAACAAAAAAGCTTTTTATTTGGTGTGAGCTGAGAGGTGCAAAGCACAGAGTCCCTCCTTACCCTAGGGTAAATTCTTTCATTCCTTCATTTCTGGTGAGGGATTTGTCTAGCAGTACCAGGACTAGGCAGAGATGATCACAGAGAATCTGTGGTTTGGAGTAATTGCTGCAAGAAGAACTTTAACTACAATGCACAGCACACAGAAAGATGTTCCCTTAAAGAGGAGGAAGGCCTGGCACTTGCTACCAAAAAAACCAAGACATAAATGCTTTGTTGGCCTGTGCTGCCATCTCCCTCTTGCTTGGCACTGGCACTACTTCAGGGCACCTCACTCCACAGCAGTTGCTCTGCTCAGTTTTAAGCACTCCAGACGTGTCTCTAGCCAAGGTACCTCAAGTGTCCAGTTAACAATGAGACAAATGGCACCCAGTGCCCACCTGAGGAGGGTCTCTGGGAATACTGCTGGGTGTAGAACAGCAGCAGGGCAGCAGAGCTGGGTTTCTGGTGTTGCTGCATCAGGGCTGCCAACTGGTGCAGAGCTGGAGCTCACAGTGGTGCCAGAGGGCACACCAGCTGTGCGGGAAGGGTAGGACTGCAGTGTGAGGAGACATGTGCCCGTGTCCTGAGCAAGCACAAGTGCACCGCAGCGCTGCTCCTGGAGCCCAACAAGAGCTGCAGCCTGCAGCTGCATGCAACATACATAAGAAGTCCGGGGAAGGGGATCTGCCACCCAGCTGCTGATCTTCAGTCAGCCTGATGTACGAGCACCAGAGAGCAAATGTTGCTCCACTATGATGCAGCAGAAACGCAGCCAAGATGAACTTCAAACTCTTCAGATGGTCAGTGACAGCACAAGCAAAGAGACAATGAAGGGAGAGCTCTGAACTACACAGTGGGCAGCAGGCAGTGAGGCAGGTACCTTGTCTGTGATTTGGCACATGTATCAGTGAACTCTGTGCCCACTGAAGAAGTGCTGTCACAGACCACATCAGTCACCACCTCGCTGCAATCAGTCCTAGCTAGTGTCCCTGCCTGCTCCAGAAGGCTTATTTGCACTTAAATGGGCAAACCCAGCCCCATCATTATTCTGAACCTACTTTCTCTATCCATTCATTATGGGAAGAAGTCCATTACAACGCCACCTTCTCAGCCTTTAGATGTAACAGCTGTCTGGTCAGACTCTATTCTTCTTCCACACATCATCTAGTCATATATACTATAGCTGAATAGCACATTCATAGCTTTCAGCACTGAATAGAATCTGTATGTTCTCCTCCTGTCCCTCTGCAGAGATTTAGCTGTCTGAGATATTTGCCATTGGATCCTGCAGATCCAATTTAACACCAACATTCTGACATGAAGCAGTATTATATGTCCTGGCTTGTTCCTCTGTAACAATGTGGCACACAATCAGGAGCCAGCACAAATCCCCAAGCCCCCCCAGACCCTGGTATGAACTGCAGATACACCAAATGGAATGCAGCAAAGACAGGATGTGTGTAATTCCCATTCCTGAACTCCCTGTGATTTTGTCTTACAAGAAAAGGCAGGTTCCCAAAATCACAATGCAAAGGAGATGTGGAAACAGCAAAAATCAGAGGATATTAGATCAAAACTTGGGGCATAAACAGTGAAAATAGACAAAGCAAAGCCATATGCTCTGCCCTGCTTGCAGCCATGTAGGAGGCAAAACCAAACAGACCCTGATGAGAGCAGGGCTGCTGCTGTAGTGGCCACAAAGCAGGCAGGCTTTCAGGGAGTCAGCTTTCTGCTCTCTGAAATCACAGCCTCCAGCCTGACTGCACTCCGCCGCCTGGGAGCCTTTCAGTGGTGAAGAGGAGAGCAAGGTGAAGCCTGCAGCTCCATCCCTCTGACACCATGCACTGAGCACCAGCTTGCTGCATTCTTAATTCCTTAAACCTGCCTCTGGATGCCATCAGGGGCTGACTGCCGATGACCTGGATGTTTGGGTGTGTGTAACACAGCAGCAGAAGAGTGTCAGTGTCACAGTCTGTACAAGCCTTATGGCAAGGCCATGCTTCATGGAACTCTGAGTTTTCTTTCATGCCCTTCAACCCTCCCTCTGAGACTTAAATAACTCCTCCTGTTCAAACACTGACTTTCAGATAGCGCTAAGGAACAGCAAAGCCTCAGATGATGAAGCACTGCTTTATGTAAAGCTTTCTGCAGGTACCAGCCAGAGCTGACTCAATTTGCAATGTTTGTTTGCACAGGTCAAAACAAACAGTTGCCTTTAGAATCCCCAGTGATGTTCTCTGTCACTCTCTGCTCCTTCTTGCAATCCCCAGCTGAAGCAATGAACAGAAGATTATCATCAGATCATCAGATCATCAGTAACAACATTCATCTTCTGTCAGACTTTTGTTGTGGAGTACAAAGAGTATTGAGAGTACCACGGGGAGAGTCAAACAGCTCCTGGGCCCTGCAGAGGGGACGAGCAGCTTTGTGCAGAGCAGTGGGATGAACGAGGCTACTCCTATACGTGCAAACCATAAATTCCAGCTGGCTGATGTGCTGCTCATGTAATCAATCTCTTCTGTGGCGTTTTTATGAGCCTTTCACTCATGTTCAGTGAAACAACTTCTTGCTGCCCTTCAGAAGCAGAGACACAACAGCCAGGGGTGCTACCGATCTCAGCAGGAACAGGACTGGATCCAGATTCCCTGCAGTTACAGCCAAGGTGCCACAGCGCAATGCTTCTCCCTAAAGCCGCGGCATGCTCCCAGATCAAAGATGCATTTGCAAACATAATCGGTGTGCTTCCATGGGTGAGCTGACTCATCCACATCAGAAAACTGCTCAGCACAGGTAGATGGGCAAAGGCAGTTGTGTCACACTTACATGACACTTCACCTGTCTTGCCCCCTGCCCTGAAGGGGACTGTGTTTGAGCACTGAGCTCTGCAGAAGTCGATGTCTGAGCAGAACCATTTGCCACCCAGGCAGTTCACCCTCTAGAATAGCACCAGGCAAAACTCCCTCACTTAGTTCTGTGACTGTCAGTCAGGAGTTAACATAGCCATGCCAGTAGAAAAATGATCAACACAAAGAGGAGTAAGAGCCCTTATTTCTACTTAAAACACTAAACTGAACACTGGCAGCCTCTGGACTCCCAGAAGAACTGTATTTTGTTTCAGAGAATTACAGTAGTACTCTGTGCACACCAGCCACAAGCCTGTACATATTGGTTCCCTCCTTGCAGAAACATGCAAACACTTCAGGGATTGTGACCCCAGGGGTCGCAAACCAGGATCTTATTTCTGGAAGCTCACAGTGGTTTTCAGCCCTGGTATGAATGAATCACCTGTTCTCATAAACCTCCTGCCCAGCATGTCCACTTAGCAAACAAAACTCACCTAACTAGGTAGACCCAAAGGTGCAGGGCTTTTGACAGAGTGTTCACTTCAGTATAGACATGCTGCATCAAGAGGCAAAGCCGGAATTAGCTGAGGGAGACTCTGAAACCAAACACCTCAAAACAGAGTGAATCTCTCCTTTGATTCACATCATGAAGGTCAATCCTTGTAATGGTATGTCAAAAGGACATCCCAGGTACTCACTGCAACATGCTCTGAGAAGCCTTGCTACCCTAATCATACAGCAGCCAGAGTAGTTGGTATCTCTTTTGGCTATGGAGACAGAAGTATTGAAGTTTCAGAGGTACTCGGTTCCCGATTTTCACTAAGCTAAGCACTACGCCAGGAGAAGTCCCCTGAACATGTCTGCAGCTGAGCTCTGCAAACCAAAATCCAGCCACTTAAAACTGCTGCATAAACCTGAAGCAGAAGTGAGCACATTTCCAAGGCTGTGGTGTGCTCAGCACACACTGTCCATAGGAGAAGACAGGACCGAGGACCACTCCAGCTTTCCAGCCTTTGACACCGGCAAGAGGCAGGATCGGATCCCAAGGCAGAAGATGTGATTTTTCTCAGGAAAGCGTTCGCTCTGCTAGGGAGGGGAGGGCAGCTTTCACCCAGCAGAAGAGGGAGCTTCCCATATCGGTCCGAGTGGAGCAGTGCTTGGCGTTCAGGGCCATGGCTCAGAGACAGGAGAGGATCCTGCCGACAGCTGGCACCCTGCGGGTCAGATCCGGCATGCGGATCTGACCTCGATGGTGCCCGCGGTTTCTCTTTGTTCGGCCACTGTGCCAGCTCTGAACCCTCGTCCCGAGGAGATCACTGGGGAGTTAACGGACGAGCCAGGATGCTGCGCGGGACCTCGGCAGCGGCGCAGGCCGAGGACTGCCTGCAGCCCCGGCTTTGTCCCCCGGAGCCCCACTGAGTTTCCCAGGGCAGCCCCGCCGTCAGGGCCGACTTTGCGGCCACTACCGGAGCCGCCCGTCGGGCCGTTCCTGCCCAGCGGAGGCCACCGGAGCCCCTAGCAGGCCCGCCGGTTACTTTCTCCTGCCTCCACCACCGCCGTCTTTCCCGCGGCGCAGCGGCCGGTGCGGAGCCTGCCTCTGCCGGTCGTTCCCCGCGAGCTCCCGGGGCGGCGCCAGAATGAACGGGAGTAGGGCTGTCGCTCCCAGGGCCCGTGAGGGATCGAGAAGCAGTACGAACCCCGACGGGGAGCGAGCGGGACCGAGGGTGGCGAGATCGTAGGACAGCCAGGGGGTGGATGGTGCGGGAACTGGGGGGTAGAGAGAGGTGGGCAGTGCGGCTTCGTACAAAAGCCGAGGAAGCAGCGTGGGGCGGCTTACGGTGTCAGGCGGGAGCCGACGCGGAGGATGCGCGCAGTCCCACGGGCGCGGGTACTGCGGCCCTGCCCGGAGCGGGGCACCACGGAACACGCTCCTTGCGGGGAGCTGGCAGGGTTTGGGGGTTTCACAACACCCGCCCGGTCCGCATTGCGTCCTACAGCGGAAACCGCCGCTGCCTCTGGCCCTCTAGGTGGCACCGCGACCCTGACCTTGTACTCGACAGAGCGGGAATGGGGACAATGTAGGAGTTGAAACCCCTAGGACCCGCTCCTGCTGCCGCAGCCCCGAGGATGCTTGGCAAAAGCCCGTTTGGGGCGGGAGTCCTGCGGTATGGACCCCGCAGGGTCCCAGTCCCCATCGGCGGCGGCCGGAGGGGCCGGAAATCTCCCGGGCTCCAGCGGGCCCTCTCCTCCTCTGTTTGCCGACTGGGTCTCCTGCTAGTCGAGTGCTTATCCGTGGCTTAAACAGCAGTGAAAGGAACTAAGCTGGCAGGCAGGAGAGCTGAGGGATCCTTCGAGGCCTCCAGCACGAAGCTGCCAGGCTCATAGAGCAGCGCAGCGCATCCTGACCACAGAGAACAGGCAGCGGGCTCTGCAACGCTGCATTTACAAACAACTCGCCACGCTTTCCAGTTTGGTTTTGCCCTCCAGTACGGTAAGGGCAAAATGCTCTTTTACACAATTCGGTACTGTTTTAATTTCCTCTGTACTCAGCACCTTCCGCGACTGAGTGACACCGCGACACAATTAGCACAGGCGCTTAAAAAGTCAGCTTCCAGATAAAGCCTTCATGGAGACCTCAGGAACGCGTGAGTGCCACGCTGAGCTCTAACACAGGCAGCCTGTGGATAGTGTGGGGACCGTGGGCTGAAATAAGCAGATCTGAGTAAATGAANAAAAAAAAAAAAAAAAAAGTAAATAATGCAAATTGCATCAAGTTCTGTATGTTGGTGGGAGAACCACTGGCTCAGGAATCCAATTAGGAAGTAGAAACCTTTCCCTTTGACTGATTCGGTTATTCACAGTTAGACAGCGCAGAGCTCCGCACCGGGACAGACGCGAACAAAAGCCAGATGTGTGCAGCTGTGGAAGCGCCCGGACCGACGGCCCGGAGGCAACCAGTCCGGCCCATGGAACGCGCATTGCGCTGATCTGAGACAAGCCACTGGTAAGAGACTGGGTTCACTCACTGCTCGTTAAACCAGCCCAGAGCCGAGAATTCGGGGCTAGTCTGCAGCCTGCAGCTTTTACCAGTGGCTGGAGCCAGCGGGGACGCAAATTCCCGCAGAACAAGGCCGGGACTGCGGGCTCGATGTCCTCGCTGTATCCCACAGCCCAGAGAAGCCCCGAACCCGGGAAGCTGCGGATGGAAAACCTATGGATACTGGCAGGTGTGCAAACACCCAAGCGCGGTGAGGAGATTAAGAGAGGAGCTGACACGGAAGGAGGCCAGCACGGGCTGCCGGGCTCCGGTCGGGCTGTCGCTCCTGCCAGACGACTGCTGGCGGGAGCTTTGACGGCACGGCACGGCACGGCACGGCACGGCCCGCGATGACACGAGCAGAACGGGGCAGAGAGCCGGAGCCGCCTGCCCGCCGCCCCTCCCCGCCGCGCCCCGGCCCGCCCCGGGAGCGTGGAGACACCGGAGGCCGTGAGCGGGCGGGTAGGTGAGCCGGCAGGAAGGGTCCTCGCAGCGCGGCCGAACCCTGTAGGGCAGGCGGCAGGACCTGCGGCGGGGCCACCCTCGGTAGGCTCCCGGCAGAACCGCAGGGCAGGGCCGCGGGGCACACATTGATGCCCAGGTCCCCGCCGACTGCAGCCATGCGAGGCACCGACGAACGAAATGCTTGTCGCGACGCGTCCCACCTGCACCTCCGGGAACGTGGCGTTAGTAGAGGGGCGGCCAGAGCGGGAGGGTCTCCGGTAGCCGTCGGGCACACCGGGCCGGGCGCGGCGCTGGGGAAGTCGCCGGTGCTGGACGCAGGATGCGTGGCCCGGACAGCGACCACTGCCGCGCCCAATGGGACCAGTCGGGGGGGGGGGCGGCTCGGTTTACCGCGTCCCTAGTCTCAGTGCCTGCTACCTGTAAACTGACCACAAGTTCCTCGGTACCCGTGTTTTAAAGGGAGAACCAGTTTCGTTAGAGTAGCCTCGGCAGAGAAACCTCCAGCACACGCATTTGCACTGCGGTGCAAGTCTTCCATTAAGTCCGTATGCCAAAACCCTCTCGTTAAAACAACCCCAATTCTTCTCGCTCAGCTTTCTTTTTTTCGTGCTGTCCTTACTGTTAAATATTTAAGAGGCCTCTTCTCTGAGCAGCTGATGAGCACTGCCATCCACAGACATCCTTTCTTTACTTCTGAGAGGAAGCAATGTGAACCAGCCGCAGGCGTCCTGTCGGAGGGTCCCGCAAAACTCCCCGCTCCGTTCTCAGCCACGACAGGACCATTCCGAGTGGCCCAGCAGATCCCCTTCCTTCCCACGTCTCCCTGCCACCGACCCCTTCCTCCTCGCCTTGCGGAGACCGCAGGGCGAGGAGCGACGAAGCCGAAGCGGCTCCGGAGCCGAGCACCCCTCCGGCGAGCACGGCGACAGCAGCAGGGATGCTACGGACGCACAGGAATCCCCCGAAGCCTGCGTGTTCCGCGTGTTTTCATCTCCTCACAAACGGCGCTGGGACACTCACTGCGATATCGAGGCCACGTAACCGAAACGGTGACATTTAGACTGGACTTTGGGAAGAGAGGCAGTAAGAGTGTCCAGGCGAAGGACGGCTAGAGCCGGAATAACCAAGCCCAGGCACCTTCCCTGGCCCCCTTCGCCCATTAAAGCGTTTTTGATTCTGCTCGCAAATAATGCCTCTCTCCAAAAAAACTCGGCAAACCTGCTCCCTCCCGCGAAGCAGCCCCGGCCAGGGCAGTCACCGGGCTCCGCTACCGGACTGCCTCGGGGCGCCTTCTGTTCCCGAGCTACGCTCCCCTGGGGCCGCCCACAGGCCCCGCCAAGCCCCGTGTCCCCGCAGCAGCTCCCGCTCCCCGCTGCGGGGAGGGGCGCGCCGAGACACCCCGGTGCGGCCACCCGAGCCTAGGCCAGGCGCGGAGGGGACCGCTAGCAAGGGGCGGTCGCGGGGCGTGGGGAAACAAGCGGTCGGGGGCGTGAGGGGTCGCCTTTTCCTGGCCTCCGGTGCACCCGCGGCAGCCCGCTCACCGTCCGGCAGAGCGGGCTCCGAAAATAGTGAGAAACACGCACCGAAATCCCGCACCTTGCGTTTGACCCTCGGACGCTCGTTTTGTGAATTTCTGCTATACGCCGACAGCCGCTGCAGGGAGGGCACAGCACAGGGTGGCCACCGGCTCCGCAGCGGTGTTTCCAGAGGGCAAAGCCATGTGCCCGCGGAAGGGAGCTGTGTGAACGCGATCTGACCCGCACTCCGCCGCCAGACGCGCAACGCTCCGCCGGACTCGTTGACAGCCGAGTAAAAAGACCGACGAGCAAAAAAATCGACCCTGCTCCCATCCGGGCAACGATCCCGCCGCAGCCGGGCTTACCGAGAGCTCTGCGTCGGACGGGCTTGCCGTGGTCTCCCGTGGCAAGGCTCTCCGGAGAGCCGCCGCCAGGTGCTCGTTTTCTGCATGCCGCCCAGGACAGGCGACGGCTCTCGTGTCGCACCCCTGACGGGCACGGCCGGGGGGATGCGGGCAGGAGTGGCGGTCCCGATGGGCTCCGTGCTGGACGCGCCTCTGCGCTTAGCTCCCCGCGAGACGCGGACGCGCGCTCCCTCCGCCGGAGCCGGCGGGGCCGCGCCGGCACCGCCCGAGAGCCCGGCCGGTGCCACTCCACTACGGCGGGGATCAAGGAACCGAGAGGAACCCCGGTGGCCACCCCAGGGAGCAGCACCGTCACCTCCCGGGGCGGGCGGCCGCGACGGGCCCGTAGTCAGCGGGGTATCGCTCTGCGGGGCTGTCTCGGTTGCACTTTGGCGACGCCATCGAGGGAGTCGCGCTAGACCGCGCCGCGGGGACACCCGAAAACCCGCTCTGCGCCGGGGGAAAAGGGAGATGGACTGGGGCGTCCTGGGGCAGGGGGTGTCCCGCGTCCGCCCGTCGTGCCGTGCCGTGCCGTGCCGTGCCGTGCCGTGCCGAGGAGGGCTGTCGGCCGCGTTGCCCTGAGCCTTGTCGCGGACAGAAAATGAACCAAACCACTAGTTGCCTCACTGTCAAGGACGTGAGGACTAAATTTAAGCCATGCTGTGTCCAGGGTTAGATCTGTTTTAGCGCTAGACAAACGAGTAAGTGACCGAGGACATCATGGCTTAACCGAGGCTCGGCACCATCACTCGGTTCTGTTACAGTCCTGCAGAAACAGGGCCTGGGAAACAATGATCCTACTTTTTAGGAGGTGAAAAATATGCAGCTTACTTCGTACAGCTTCCCAAAAGCAGAATTCTCTTTTGCCCAGACACACATATCAGAGTTTCTAAGCCCCGGGGCGATTCTCTTGCTTTGCTTTGCTTTGCTTTGCTCAGACTGCAACGCGGCTCGCAGCTATCGTCAGGCGGAGCTGAAACCAAGGGTGGGGGCAAGATGGGGACAGACACAACGACAGGTTTAATTGCAAACACCTGCCCGTTAAATATCTGCAGAGGCGCAGGCGCCCCATTATTCACCTCACCTGCGTTGGACAGGCTGTGGTTCTACGTTCCTGTCCTGAGCACCAGCAATATTTGGGTGGAGGGGAGAGTGCAGGCAAGGTTAGTAACCGTGGAAGAAGTGTGCTAACAGCTTACGGACCCCTGCGCCGAAAGAACCGTTCTGGTTTCTCGAGGGCTGCGACCAACAACTCCTCGCACCCGCTATCCGCGATCTTTCGGGCTTGGTTTCAGAGCCGCAGTAACAGCACGGCCTTTGGGCAGCTCAGATACTCTTTTTTAAGCTTAACGCGAAAGGTTTTGCTGTAGGCTGACGGCGGTGGGGCAGGGCCGGGAGCAGGGGAAACTGCTCGGGCTTTTGAGGTTCGGCAGCGGTGAAAAGCCTCTCCTGGCAGCACGTTCCCTCGCTTTCCTCCTGTTTGCCTCCTCTGCTAACGTGGAGATGTAACTCGAATCTTTGTTTAGACGGGGGCGGCGGGGCCAAGCTGTGGCGATCTGCGAAGAACAAACGGAGACGGGGGGGGGGGGAAGCTCTGGGTTTTTTCGTTGTTNGTCCACCCCCTCCAAAACAAAACTTTTTTCCTGCAGGCGCAGAGAGCAGAGACCCGGCGCGGGGTGCCCGCAGCCGCCGCCCCGAGCCGCCCGCCGGGCGGGCATGCGGTAGGACCGGGCCATGTATTGGAAGAGCGAGCCGATGTTCGTCTGCAGGCTGGAGGACAAGGACCTGCCCGCGCTCGGCGGCCCCGCGGAGAAGGTGCGCGCTGGGGGAGGGGGCGCGGTGCCGGTGTGGGGCGGCGGCCGCCGCTTCGGTGGCCTCGTCATTCCGCCGCTTCCCGGGCTACTCCAGCGGCCCTCGGCAGAAATGACGGCGCCTGCCTCCGCCGTCCTCGGTGGGGTTCCGCAGGTGCCGGTAGAACGGTGGGGGCCGGCTCCGGGCGCTGACCGTGCTCTGCCGTCCGCTCCCCTCAGGCTAGCCCCGCCGCGGCCGACGAGGACTCCTGCCCTTCTTCCGCTGCCCTCTCGCCCTCTTCCTCGCCTCGGTCCATGGCCTCGGGCTCCGGCTGCGCCCCCGGCAAGTGCGTGTGCAGCAGCTGCGGCCTGGAGATTGTGGACAAGTACCTACTGAAGGTAAGAGCTGCCGCCGGGGCAGCCGAGTTGCTGCGAAGAGCTGGCTTGCGCTCCCGCACCCTCACCACCGGCGTCGGCGCCGTGGTCCCCCCCGGCGCGGACCTTCCCTGGCCGCAGAGAAGGAGCTTATGGTGGGGTGAATGAGGTTGTCTTTGAGGCTTGGGCCTTCGGGAAAAACCGAAACGCTTCTTCGGTTCTGGGTGTGCTGCGCTGGGATTTATTTTTACGCTGTCCCGCTGGAGAAGAAAGTGGGGAAGAAAACGAGTGGTCCGCAGCACCGGTAACAGCTGTGCCGTGCTTTGTGCTCCCTGCGTGACCGATTTGGTGTTGGCTAAAATACATCCCATAACGTGATGTCGGGAGTCTCGAAGGAAAAAGTGCCTTTTGAGAAACATGAAAATAAGCAATTCTTGTACAAGGTGGGCCGGCAGCGTCAGTGGAGGGAGCGAGCTGTCGGTGCAGAGAGGGTTTGCTGGCCTTAGCCTGCAGGAAGGAGTGAGAGGATTTAAAAACAAACAAATCCGTGTGACTTTAAACATAAAGCATCAGTGTGATTGGAAGGGGAGGGCTATTTTCCTCCTGTATTTCAGCTGGTAAAATTATCCTGGATCAGGCTTTTCTCCTCTCTCATTCCAAAAATGAGACTAGACAATGGTGCTGGAAGTAGCTCAATTCCATTAGATGAGGCCTTAAATAAAGCCCTTCTGTGTCCTGCAAAAAGCCAAGTCGCTGATGCTGCTGAGGACAGCTTAGGGCTGCAGTTAAATCGTTTGCATAGCGCTCGTTTGGGGTGAGGAGCTCAAAGCAGGGCATGAGCGTGGGTCTGCATTATTTAGAGTAGCTGCAGGTGTGGGGAGCTGCTAAAGACCTTTTGTTCAGATGAGTCCCAAGTCACCTTTCCAGCAGGCTGGGCTTGCACACGAACAACACAGTCGGGCTGGGAGCAGAGCTGGCTCAGCTCAGTTCCACTTCTTTTACCTGCCTTTCGTGGCATTTTGGTAGCTTTTTGTGGCCCTCTCCAGTCTGAACAACTGGGATAATGTGGCTTGGAGCAAAGACCTCAACATTATTTAGTCCTAGGCTTGAATTTGCTTCTACTGCTTTGTGCATGAGCAAAGAGAAAGGAATTCATGCTGGTGAACTGGAACCTTGCTGGTCAGCAGTGGTTGCCTTCCAGCTTCGGCCCTGTAAATAAGTAAGAATGTAGGCAGGTGACATCAAATGGAGTGACTGTCCTTGGTGCCCTGTTTTGTGGAAGAGCATTAGCCTCCCAAGAGCAGCAGAGCTCCGTGTGGCTGGGACATCAGCTTATGTTGTGCAGAGCTGGCTGCCAGCAGCCTGGCTGAGTGCTGTCTCCTCCAGCCTGCACTGGGGCTCCTAGCTGGGCCCTGGCATGGACTGGGACTGTGGAGCAGGCTTGGGCTGGCCCAAGGGCCCCTGGCCTGTATCTGCCAGCAGCACAGTTTGGAAAAGTGCTTGGAAGGATCAGTTCGGTGACAGCTGCTATCAACAGTTTCACATTATAGTGTGGTGTAAACGTGTCAGGGTAGGGGAGGATGGCTGCCAACGAGGGTGAGCACTGGAAGAGTGCTGGGCAGCTGCAGACAGCAGCATTATAACCTGAAGAGTGACTGAAGCAGGCAGTTCCAGGAGGAGTGTTGGAGTCAATACCTTGTTTTCATCAGAACACTGCCAGACAAGCCACGGAGCTAAGGCACATCCTGGATTATCGCAAATCTGCTGCTTTGCCATAGGCAGTGCATGGGCTCTTTGGGGTGAGATGAGAGCTTGGCTCAGAAATGTAAAAAAAAAAAACAAACAAAAAATCCTCACAAACAACAACAGCAGCAAAAAGCCAAGAACAACAACAACAAAAGAAGCCAAACAACCAAACACCAACACCACCTCCGACAAGGAAAAAAACCCCAACCAAAACCCCCAAAGGGAAATCTAAACCTAATCATTGTTCAGCTTAGAAGATTCCTCCTACACATCATGAGATTGTCCCAAAGGTTATCACTTAATTTTCATGGTCACTGAGAGTCCTGAGTTTTCAAATTGATTTGAAATTGAAATTAATTTGAATTGAAATTAATGTTCTTAGCTGATACATGATGCACAATGCCTGCACAACAAAAAGCTCTCTTGGTAGGAAAGAAAGAAAGATGCAATTAAATAATTGCACTTGTTTCATTTGCCCCAAAATGGTATGTGAGTTTTCAGCTGCTGACTGCTGCTGCTTTCTGTGGCTGCAGTTTGGTTATGGCTGTGGTAGCTTCAAGAACTGTAGAATTTGCTGTTAACTCAGGGTGAGCTGAAACTTCCCCAGTCCCTGACTTTGCTTGTGTAGGAACCTGGCTAATGGAGCTGCTCTTATCTGACAGATATTGTTCTTTGTTTTGTTTTTTTTTTCCCCCTTTTCAGTACTTGAGTTTTAAAATTTCAAATTGCTTTGCAAAGTTTGTGAGGCAGGGCTTTGTACAGACTAGGAAATGAAAGTCAAGCGAGCTGCCTTCCAAGGTCATGCGAGGCCAAAACTTGCTCTGTTACTCTGAGGCTGTGAGAACAGAACTGGGCACAGAATATCTACGCGGAACTTGAATCTCTTGCTTCCTCTTCTGGTGCTTTTAATTACAAAACCATGAAAGCTTATTCTGAAGACTTCCATCAAATTAATTAACTCTTAACTATGCATGCAGTTCTACAGGGGAAAAAAATGTTTTGCCTTGAAGGTAAATTTTCTGTGAATCGTGGTATGTGTAGTGTTCAGCCTTGTCGGTGCGGATGGAAGGAGTAAGTATGGGGTAGAGTGGTGGTGGTGGTGGCAGAGGCGTTGAGGGGTGTTTGTCCCCTGTGCTCTGCAGGTGAATGACCTCTGCTGGCACGTGCGCTGCCTGTCCTGCAGTGTTTGCAGAACCTCTCTGGGAAGGCACACCAGCTGCTACATCAAAGACAAAGACATCTTCTGCAAACTGGATTATTTCAGGTATGCCACACAAGAATATAATTTCACTATGTAACACGTTACACTTGTTTCTTACTTTTCGCTTAAGCCACGACTGGAGTGCATGTTTAGACTCTCAGGGGTTTGATTCGCTAATGTTATTGTCAGTAGTTACTCTGACATCTCTTGCAGAGGGACTTGGAAAAGGCAAGGTCTGTTTATTGTCACCACCTAAGTGTCTTGCCTGTCCTGTTACTGTCACACAAGGCTGCTGTGTTTATGCAACCATTTACTTCTGTACACGTGGGGAAAGAAGCCCAGTAAATCAGAGACCTTGCCAGAGTTAGGTTGTAAAGCTGTTGTTGTATGTGTGAAAAAAAAAATAATCCTTGGGTAATACTGAGTGGCAGCATAAGGTGGAGTTGAGGGGATGCTCTGTTCAAACCAGCACACCACTGGTCTGGAATGGGAGGTATCAAATGGAACTGCAAAACCAAACTCGGGACTGGCCTGGGAAGGGAGGTATCAAATGGAACTGCAAAACCAAACTCGGGACTGGCCTGGGATGGGAGGTATCAAATGGAACTGCAAAACCAAACTCGAGACTGGCCTGGGATGGGAGGTATCAAATGGAACTGCAAAACCAAACTCGGGACTGGCCTGGGATGGGAGGTATCAAATGGAACTGCAAAACCAAACTCGGGACTGGTCTGAGATGGGAGGTATCAAATGGAACTGCAAAACCAAACTCGGGACTGGCCTGGGATGGGAGGTATCAAATGGAACTGCAAAACCAAACTCGGAACAAAGACGTTTTTCAGCTGTTGCACCTTTCTGTGATCGATGTGATTTAGAACTTGAAGCATTCCTCAAGATTAAGGTTGTCCTGTAAGGAAGAAATTTTTTCTTCCTTTGTCACTGCAAATACTCAGGACTTTGTAATCCTCAGTCCAGAAAGCAGAAATTTTGTTGTTGTTGTTGTTGTTAATTTTGATGCAATTGCTCCTGCTTCCCCAGACCAAACTGTTGATGGGATTTTCACCCATGTAGCAGATGGGTTATGTTCAGCTGCCTTGTTTTGACGCTGAGAGGAAAGGAGGGGGCAGGCTGAGTACCGTGGGCTTTTAGAAAAACAAAGTTTTGTGGGACTTTAAAGAAAAGATCTTAAGAGCCTGCAAAGATTTTTCAGGACAAATTATTATCTAAGTAATCAGCAGATCTTGCTGGCTAGTTTACTCTTCAAAGAGAAATACTCTGGTGTAGTAATTTAATTACTTGCAGATACTTGAATTTCTTTTAAACTCATAATGCTGTGGTAATTAAGGAAATGACTATGAAGATACAGGTTTTCCCCCTTCTGCTGAAGGAGACTGAATGATTAGTGAAGGATGATGTAGCTAAAATATGATAATTCATACTGCTACTAGATCAACGTGAAACATGTTCAAGTAACTGGGAGAGAGCTCTGTATGGCAAGTCAGCTGTTTGCATCTCGCACTCACAGCTTTTTAAAGAGTAAGGGTCCATATAAAAGTAGAATTGTGAATTCATGTAGTGATTAAGATGCTTCAGTTTTGCTGTTTGCCTTACAGAAGAACTTCTACAGGACTTCTGTAGTTCAATAGTTGTCTTGCCTTAAGCTCTCAGACATAATCTTGCCGATTTATTCTCTCAATAAAAACCCAGTTACGCTGTCCCTTCATCCCTTGTGCTGTTGCTGTGGGTCTCCACTGCTCTGTCACATCCCAGTGGCCTCACCCTCCCAGAGCCCCCACTTGGCTGGCAGCTACCTGGCTTCCTCACCCTGCTCTTGCTGCCGTTGCAGGCGGTACGGCACCCGCTGTGCCCGCTGCGGGAGGCACATCCACTCCACCGACTGGGTCCGGAGGGCAAAGGGAAACGTCTACCACTTGGCGTGTTTTGCCTGCTTCTCCTGCAAAAGGCAGCTTTCCACTGGAGAGGAGTTTGCCTTGGTTGAAGAGAAAGTCCTCTGCAGAGTACACTATGACTGCATGCTGGACAATCTGAAGAGAGAGGTTGAAAATGGTAACGTGCTGGTTTTGTTAAGAGCTCCTTTTCTGTATTGCTTTTAATTAAATTGTTGGGGCTTACTTCATCTTCCTTATTAAGAGGTAATTGCTCAGCTTCACTGAGGCTAGAAGCACTGGTTCTTGAATTAAAATGTGCAAATTATTTGATGTTTTAATTTTTCTTTTAGTTTGTATAACTTGTTTTCTGTCCTAAGGAAAAGAAAGCAAGAGCATACGTAGTTGACAGAGTGCTGTGCTGGATGTATTTCTTCCTCGCTTGAACGAGAGTAATTTGGAGTGTCAAGGGTAATTGTGCCAGACTGAGTTAACTTTTGACACAAGATGGCATATTTTTGCAGTTGAAATGTAGCTGCCCAGGTGCTGTTGGTGGTTGCAGCACAGCCTGGCTTGCCAATAACATCCTTTTGAATGTCTAGCAGATAGTTGTTTTCTTTTTAACACTCCAGGTAATGGGATTAGCGTGGAAGGAGCATTGCTAACAGAACAAGATGTTAATCATCCAAAACCAGCAAAAAGAGCTCGGACCAGCTTCACAGCAGACCAACTCCAGGTAGAGGCAGTGCTAAAAGCTTGCATAGTTCAGGTTTGTGAAGGACTGGGAGGAAATTGGATGCATATGGGGGGGAAAAGAGTAATCTTGCGTGCTCTGAAGTCTTTCATAAACTATCAAGACGCAGCATGTTTCGTGAATTGTTTGTTAGCTTCAGCAGTTCAACATGAAATAGTTACTCTTGAAGCTTTTTACTTCCCCTGGGGGCAGCCAGTAGTTCTGCAGAGTGGAAACAAAAAGGTGGTTCTGTTTTGATTGCTTGATGAAATTTATTTAATCAGGCATTTACATCGCTACACATGGTAGGGGCAGAATATTTCTAGGCTGGTGTAATGGGAAGGGTTGTGCTGGAGGTGGGTATCGTGTCCGTGGCACTGTCTACAACTCCAGGCCGTTAGCAGGATGGGAATTGGAATTCCATTGCAAGCCCTGCATTTGCTCTGCTTTCAAAGCTTCGTGTCATCTTGTTGCCTTGGCAAGAGTTAGCTCTGGACTGCCTCAAATGTGAGTTCTTCCACCTTCTGCATCACCACTTTGCTTAAATTAGGTGTCTGGGGAAAAGCACCATGCCTAGGGCCAGCTCCCCAGGAAAGGGCAGTAGTGAGACTGAATCTAGAGGTTTCAACCTGTAGTGGGAGGGAAGCTGAAGCTTCCTACCTAATTCTAGCTGTACATCCCTGCTTTCAGTTTATAAAATGCCTTTGAATTTCTGGTCCCACATGGCCACTGCACTGTTAGTGTTCTCCTGATGCAGTCTTGAGTTCTGCTTAGTTGACCTGTGCTCATTTGTGGTGAAGGCAGTTGAGAAACTCCAGTTGAGGTGGTGCAACATGTAAGACATTAAAGCAGTGCTGCCTAATAGGGTGTATGGATGTCAAAGCTTGGTTTGCAATCTCTGCCATGACTAGCAGCATCTGACACTAGAAGGGGGTAGGGACTCTGTGCACCAAGACTTCTTAGTGTTTGCTGTCATTGAAACTTCCATGTTCCCTGCTCTTTCTGTTTTAAACAGGTTGCCCAGGGAGGTTGTGGCTGCTCCCTCCCTGGAGGTGCTCAAGGCCAGGATGGATGAGGCCTTGAGCGACCTGTTCTAGTGGGAGGTGTCCCTGCCTATGGTGGAGGGTTGGAACTGGATGAGCTTTGAGGTCCCTTCCAACCTAAACCATTCTGTGATTCCATTTTATAAATAGACTGTAGCCTACTTCAATAAGTATTTGAGATCTTAGGGCATCTTGTTATTTAGTGACACTTGCTGTCTGCTCAACACATGTGTCTCAACACCTGTCCTTGATGATGGGAGACTTTCCTTCCAGCAAGAGGAGCTTGAGAAGGGAAAGTGTGACTGTGTGGCAGCAGGTAGCGTACAAAAGGATGTCCATGCTTTTGGATGTCTTCATATGAAACAGCAGGAAAGTAGTTTCAGTGTTTCTGGACATGGAGAGATGTCATCTGAATCTTTGAAGATCAAGACAGGCAAAATTTGCAGACCATCAATGGTCAAAATCCAGAAATGAGAAACTGCAGTTTAGGAAATGTGCTGAAGGTACCCTGTGGAAATCCATGAGACATTGCCTCCTTAAACAAGGTAAACTCTTACGGCTCTAGAACTGTTTAGGATGCAGGCCAAGTTGAGTCATACTTCCTTGAAAAAGCATAATTCATATCCTAATGAAAAGTATTGACTCCAGTTTTCTGTAGAAAGGTGTCTGTACCCAAACAGTTACATAGTGCCCATCAGCCAGGGTGCAGCCTCTGTGTTCCTCGGGTTGTTTAAAGGTAGGTGAAGCACAAATGCTGCCCAGATGCCCACATCCACACAGCTGAAGAGGGTTCAGTTGCTCCATTTCTGTGGAGCAACATATACAAGGAGCAGTTGACAAGTTCAGAGGTGGCTCAGAGTTGATTCCTTCCTTGTGTTATGGTTTGCTACTATAGACATATGCTTTATCATACATCTTTGAATTGCTCTGCAGTGAATTTTTTCCCACAGTCCTTATAAGACAACTGTAACAGAACACCTCCATTTTTACTACCAAAACACCTCTATTTTTACTACAACCAAACAGAAATAATTTGTTTCACTTCCAGGGAAACAGCTGAGTTAAGCATAAATAAAGAGGGCTTCGGTTTGGCTTGGAGGGATTTCATTTTCTTCATGCTTTGGGGACTGGCTTGTTCCAGTCACTTTGTAGAAACAGGCAAGCAGTAGGGTCAGTCCAAGAGGAGTCTCTGGTGCTCTCCTGTGCTGCTCTCAGGACTGCACACCCAACATCTGCAATCCTTTCTCTTGCCTTTGCAGGTTATGCAAGCACAGTTTGCTCAGGACAACAATCCAGATGCACAAACTCTTCAGAAGCTGGCAGAAAGGACGGGCCTGAGCAGGCGTGTTATACAGGTTACCTGTGCTCAGTCACTTGGCTGGGAGTCTGGTAGTCATCTTTTGGAAATGCCTAATGACAGCTTCTCCATCTCATTACTCTGAGATGGAAAAAGATCTAATCTGGCAGTTTGAACACAACCTCAGACAACATCCTTAGTCAGGAACAAGTCTAGAACAAACCTGTTTATTGGGACAGCTCGCTGGGTTCCTCCTGCACTTTGTATGGAGGGTGAATAATGTTCCAGTAAGAACTCCTAAAGAGTAACAGGCACTAAGCTCTTCTGGAGTCAGAAAATTGTGTTTGGTAGTCTGTTACTGAGACCCCCACTCTTTGAGAAGGGCTTGTGATGGGACACATTTGAAACACTGAGTACCCTGTGATCTGTCTTAGAGAGCATAGTTAACATAGCCCCATGCCATCCAAAACTGAAACACAAACTTAGAACCTTTGCTTGAAGATGCCTCTCAGTAAACATATGCATGAAGTAGCTAGATATCTATGCTTTTATATTATAAAACTTCATAAAGTTTGCCATTCCTTTGGCTCATTGTAGCCTGGAAGATTGATGGAATGTTTCTATAGTATCTGGCTTCTATGATCAAGCCTTTTTAAAAAAAAAGAGGCAGCTGGCAGACTTCAGTATGCAAGGTGAGCATCCTGTGAGAAGCCTGAGTCACTGTCAGCATTGTTCAGGCACAGAGCTGGCTGTGAGCTGTGCCAGGCCTGCAGGCACTGAGGCTCAGCCTGGCCCTGGAGCTGGGCAGCCCCTCAGCATGCCTGGCCTTTGTGGGTTGCTGGGCACTGCAGGAGCTTTCCTGGCCTGAGCATGCTCGTGTGAGGCACCATGCAGGCTTAGAGTGGCCATTTCTTCCTTTGGACTGTCAGGGTCATGTTAATGGCTCAATTAACTGACTGCATGCAGCTGAGGGAGTTTATTATGCTGATGTTGAAGCAGAGTGCAGCCTGTCAACACAATGTGAACCTTTTCCTCTCCCCAGGTGTGGTTTCAAAACTGCAGAGCACGCCACAAGAAACATGTTAGTCCTAATCACTCCTCTACTGCTCCTGTCACAGCCGTTCAACCCTCCAGGCTGTCTCCACCCATGCTAGAAGAAATGGCATACTCTGCATACGTACCCCAGGATGGGACAATGCTCACTGCTCTGCACAGCTACATGGACGGTAGGTAGAGCTGCTTTGCACAGCCAAGTAACAGCAGTGCTGACCACAGCAAGGAGAGCTGAGCAAGTGCTTGATACAGAAACTTTTAACAGCCTTCTTAATTTCTGGTGTCCTTTAGAGAGTATCTCAGCTCACAGGATGTCAGGGGTTGGAAGGGACACAAAGAGTTCATCCAGTCCAACCCCCTGCCAGGGCAGGACCAGACAATCCAGCTCAGGGCACACAGCAACACATCCAGACAGGCCTGCAAAGGCTCCAGAGACTCCACAGCCTCTCTGGGCAGCCTGTGTCAGGGCTCTGGGACCCTTCCAGGCAAGAAGTTGCCCCTTGTGTTGAGCTGCAACCTCCTGTGCTGCAGCTTCCATGCATTGCTCCTTGGCCTATCCCAGGCAGCAGTGAGCAGAACCATTGCTCTGCTCCCCACCCCAGCCCTCAGAGATTTGTCAACATTGGTTAAATCCCCTCTCTCCCAGTTGTGGGCTTGCTTTCCACACCTTAGTAAGTGTGCCTCTTCAAGCAGTAGCTCTTAGCTGTAACAGCACAGCTGAAGATCTGGGTTCAAGAGCACTTCTTGTGCTTTTTCCAGACTATCAATACTAGTAATGAGAAATCATTTTCTGACAGTATGCAGTTTTAATGAAAGCTGTTTACCACTCCCTCCCTGGCTCTTAGCCCAGCAATTGTAGGTGTACCCAGTCCAACAGCTTCACCAACAACTTCAGCTTCCTTCCCAGTAATCCCTGAGGGGAAGAGCCTGGTGGTCAGAAGCATGGTTTCAGTAGTCACTGTGTGTAACTGTGACCCAGCAAGCAGCAGCTCTGGCCCCTGTTTATGACCAGGAGGGAGTGTGAAGATTTTGTCAGAAGTAGGCACTGGGATATGTGTGGCCTGAACAACTTCTTTATTCCCAAGCTCTGTGCTGTGGGTGGGAGTGGGGCTGCTGGGCTGGGGAGGGCAGAGCGTGCAGCAGCAGCTGGCACCACAGGCAGTTATTAGTACCCACAGGGGAGTTTACAGCTCACAATCCTTTTCTGCCTCTGATGAAGCTGACCACTAAATATTTCTGTTTTTGTAGCTCATTCACCTACAGCTCTTGGACTCCAGCCTTTGCTACCCCATTCAATGACACAGCTGCCACTCAGTCACACCTAACTCCTTTCTGTCAGGGATATAAGCTATTAAGGATGTAACCTTAAGTCATTTATTGTGTATTAAAACTCTTCATTGGAAAGATATTAATGTTAACTTTTTATTTAACATCCAAAGCATTTTTGAGCTCATTTTTGCTGCCCAGGTATGTAAGTATATTTAGCCTGCAAGACACTTTTATGGATTCTGCATAAATAACTATTCTGTTGTTTACAAGCCTTACTAAACACCTTTTTTTTTGTTGTTGTTGGGGTTTTTTTTTTTTGTATTGTCTGGAAGTAGTCCACTCTAGTTCTGTGTGTTAATTTATTTGTCATCAAAAGAGCACTTTGCCTAAAAGAAAGGACTGACAGTTGTGCAAAATGTTTACAGTTCTTTGTGAAATTGTAGCTTAACATTAGTTTGTATCTGTAAGTTATTGCTGGAAGTATTCCCTGTATTTGAGTTGTATACAGCCTCTATGTTAAAGCTTATTTCTGTGAGTTTACCAAAAAAAAAAAAAAAAAAAAAA
>VWZE01019175.1:289544-300112 GCA_013396675.1 Eubucco bourcierii | reverse complement strand
GAGGGGCCTGGAGCACAGCCCTGTGAGGAGAGGCTGAGGGAGCTGGGGGTGTGCAGCCTACACAAGAGGAGGCTCAGGGCAGAGCTCATTGCTCTCTGCAGCTCCCTGAAGGGAGGTTGTAGTCAGGGCAGTTGGGTTCTGCTGCCAGGCACCCAGGGACAGAACAAGAAGACACATCCTCAAACCGTGCCAGGGCAGGCTCAGACTGGATGTTAGGAGGAAGTTCTTCACAGCAAGAGTGATTGGCATTGGAATGGGCTGCCCAGGGAGATGATGGAGTCACCCTCCCTGGAGGTGTTGAAAAGGAGGCTGCATGAGGCACTTAGTGCCATGGTTTAGTTGATTGGAAGGGTTAGGTGATAGGTTGGACTCGATGGTCCTAGAGGTCTTTTCCAACCTGGTGAATTCTGTGATTACTTACACTAATTCAGTCTGAACACTAAAGCACTAAAGCATGCAACAAGAAGCCAGTCTGAAAAGCAGAAGCAGCTTGCTTCTCACACAGCCTGCTAGCCTGTTGCCAGAACTCTGTGAGGAGGGCAGAAGGTGGCTTTCTGCTGCTGCTGCTGTGGCTGGCAGGGCCTGGTGAGAGAGCAGGCAGTACTTACAGAAGCAGAGGAAGAGCGTGTCGACACACATTGCATAGACGCTGAAGAACCCGTGTGCTACCAGGTAGGAGCCAATGATGACTGTCTGCAAAAACACAAACACAACAGAACCCCAAACTCAGCTTGGCACCAGCCCAGCAGTGTGAGCACGAGGCAGGAGCCTAGTCTGATAACCAGGATTTGGGAGGACTTCAAGGCAGCTCTGTTGTCCTGCCAAAGGTTACTCCTGCTGTGGAAAGGGATCAAGACGCCATGTTCTAACATCCTGTCTACTTCAACCCCCAAACAGAATGAGTCTCAACAATATTCTGATCTCCTTTGAGGTTATTCTAAAGAATCACACATCCTGGAGATGTCCTGTGGTCCAGAGGGGATACATAAAGGGAAAGAGATGCCTCACAAGTCTCTTCCTTTAGAAGCCACTATCACTGGTGGCTCACCATCTGATTTTGCTGTGGAAACCTAAGCCAAGCAGATGTGAACCCTTATTTTTCTGCAGGTACAGAGTCACTGCAGTGCCACTTCTGCCTGAAGGATCCAGAGGAGGAAGTTCTTTACAGTGAGGGTGGTGAGACACTGGCACAGGTTGCCCAGGGAGGTTGTGGCTGCTCCCTCCCTGGAGGTGTTCAAGGCCAGATTGAATGAGGCTTTGAGTAACCTGTGCTAGTGGGAGGTGTCCCTGCCTATGGCAGGGGGTTGGAACTGGATGATCCTTGAGGTCCCTTCCAACCTTACCATTCTATGATTCTATGATTCTGTGATCCAGAGGACTGGAGCACAGATCAGCCCTCACTTGAGTGCACAGTTTGCCACTGAAAGGATAACAAGAAGAGACCATGCCCTGAATACCTGAGCACCTCAATATGCCCTCAGTGTTCAGGGGATCAGATGGTTGCCTCCCTGGAGGTGTTCAAGACCAAGGTGGACGAGGCCTTGAGTGAGCTGTACTAGTGGGAGGTGTCCCTGCCTATGGCAGGGGGTTGGAACTAGATGATCCTTGAGGTCCCTTCCAACCTTACCATTCTATGATTGCCTTACCAACAATGGTACCCAGTAGTAATTTAATGCTGGTGCTTCCTGTGCAAAGACTGGTATCCTCTGTGTGAAGAAAAAGAACGCCAGGACACCTGCAAGAAGCACAGCAGATGAGTGATTCCTACCCTACCCCTCATTTCCTAACATCTACAGAATGGGTGAGACAAAACAAACAAACAATAGATCCAAGTTTGCCTTAACTAAGAGTTTGTAAACAACAAAACCCTCAACACTGGGTCTATATTCTGAGCCTGTAAATCAATCAACTGCAATAAAGATATGGGTCCAGAAAGACTTCAATAAATGGTTTTGTTTCATCATTCCACTGGATTTAACAACAGAATTGATAATAAATGATAAACAAGACAACGCCACAGGATAACGAAGACCATTGGTTGGATATCTTCCAAAATCAAAACAGTGAGAAAAAATTCTGTTTTCTATTTTACTGCTTGAAGAAATACTTAACTATTACAGCTTAAAAGGAGAAAGGGCAATGCTAGTGCTAAGCACAGCAGTAACTTTAGAAAACCTCTAAGAGCAATCACCCAATGATTTATTCTCAAAGAGGGCAAAGACATGAATTGATTTCGTGGTTTACATTTCAGAGAATACATTTCAAATCAAATTTGCAACCACAGCTTTGAAAGTCATTCTAGTGCCATGGGTCTGTTCTTGGTACTCATTTGAAACATTTTATTAAAATACCATTCATGAGTAATCTTCTAAAAACTGCAGAATACAAAATACAGTTATTTGTAGAGTCATGTTTTGAAACTACTGTGACAACTGAGAGACGCCGTAAAGGAATACTTGAATTTCTGAAAGTGCTTCATTTAAAAACAGTTTAAAAATCACTTTTCTGTCACAGGAAAACATGAATAGCACATTTTGGGATTTACTGTTAATTCAGAAAATCCTGTAAGGATTTAGGAAATATTTTATTTCTTTTATTACAGCTTATAGTTGTAAAGGGCTTGGATACGGCAGAGCCTCAGGCCCCTTTCTTGCAGACCTGCACTACCTCCTCATGCTGTCTGCTCCCAGGTGCAACTCTGTTCAGTTCTTCTGAAAGGAGAACTGATTGTGGCTGACTTGTTGACTGTGAATTTGTTTTCACCCAGCTATGCTACTTTGGCTGCAGAAGTTCTTGCACTAGCAACACATGCCAAGAGCAGTAAAAGCAGTTAGGGAAAAGATGCTGTCCACAGCATGTGGTGGGGTTCCAATCTTGCATATCCTAGAAACATAGGAACAGTTTCCCAGAGTCCAGTGCACAGCCACAAAGATAATTAAGGGAGTGGAAAGGCTGAGGGAGTTGGATCTCTTTAGCTTGGAGGAGTCTGAGAGGTGATGTGCTGGTTTGAGGCTAATTAGAATATTTTAATAGAGAAAATTACACTCTAGGCTGTGAAAGGAAAACATCATGATGGCTACTGCACTCATAGGCTTGCTGGAGAATTGTTTGGGAACACTAACCAAAACAATTGATAAGTCAGTCTCTGTCTGGCTCTTGCTGGAACAGCAGCTGCTGGAGTGATCTAGCAGCTTCTGGTTCTAACTCCTCTGCTGATTAATCCTCACTAACCACTTTTCTTCTAACCCCCCTGGCTGATCCTCCTAATTTACCTTGCGTGTAAGGGAAACCTTGGGGTAAGGTACAGGGGTGGGGAGAAGGTGGAAGGGTGGTTGGGAGCCCCTCCTGGGGTCTCTGATCTCTGGGAGGGGAGTTGTGTTGCTGTATTACCTTTTACTTGTATATTTCTGTAACTATTCTGTCTATAGTGTAAATATCTGCTGTACATTGTGCAAAGCTGTAAATAGAGCTTCAGGCCTTAACTTCCAGCTGGCTGAGTTCTAGTCTGGGTCATTTTACAAAGTGTGGGGGGGTGGGGAACTCCCAGACCTTCACAGGTGACCTCATTAATGTTTATAAATCTGTGAAGGGTGAGTGGCAGAAGGACAGAGCCAGGTTCTTCTCAGGGATGCCCAATGATAGGACAAGGGGCAATGGGTGCAAGCTGGAGCACAAAAGGTTCCATTTGAACATAAGGAAAAATTTTTTCACTGTGAGGGTGACAAAGCACTGGAACAGGTTGCCCAGAGAGGTTGTAGAGTCCTCTGGAGATATTAAAAACCTACCTGGATGCATTCCTGTGTGACCTACACTAGGTGATCCTGCACTGGCAGTGGGGGGGGTTGAACTTTTGAGGTTCCTTCCAACCCCTAACATTCTGTGATTTCCAAACAGTCTGACCAGTGAGACTCTCCAGCTATCAACTAAGCACATATGAACATGGTGGGCACAGAAAACAGAACATACTGTTTGATGAAAATAGATGAAAGCTTACCTACACCACCAGCAACCAGAATCTTCCCAAGGAATAAAAGAAAGTCTGTAACTTTGTCCAGAACTGCCACTCTGTTCAACAAAGGATACATAACCATCATACACCAGACATTTGCATTCCTCCTCCTCAAATCTACTGATAACTGACACGACATGACTAAGGAGCTGTCTTCTGCTGCCTTAACAGGCTGACAACAGAGCAAGGCAGAAACACAACCCTGAGATGGGCTTTGTTACAGCTCAACCCCACCAGGCAGGAAAGCACCTGGCCTCTTGTTGGGTAAATGCTACAGCACTTGGGAGACTTTACTGCTGTTGCTGGTTAAAAACAAACAAAACCAAACAGAAAACTCAAACAAACAAACAAAACCCAAAATCCCAAACAAACCCAACCAAAACCAAACAAACAAAAAAATCCTCAGCCAAAATAAACACAACCCAAAACATAAAAATATTTGTATTTTGGCTTTTCTTCTGGGGTCATAGATAGGCCAGCCCAGAAGTAGTACAGCAAACCAGAAAATGCTTGTGTAGATTCTCTTCAACTTGGAGAAGAGAAGGCTTCCAGGAGACCTGATAGCAGCCTTCCAGTATCTGAAGGGGGCCTACAGGAAGGCTGGGGATGGACTATTGACAAGGGCTTGCAATGCCAGGACAAGGGGCAATGGGTTTGAACTGGCAGAGGGGAGATTTAGACTGGATGTTAGAAGGAAGTTGTTTGCAGTGAGGGTGGTGGGAGGTTGCCCAGGGAGGTTGTGGCTGCTCCCTCCCTGGAGGTGTTCAAGGCCAGGTTGGACGAGGCCTTGAGTGACCTGCTCTAGTGGGAGGTGTCCCTGTCTATGGCAGGGGGTTGGAACTGGATGATCCTTGAGGTCCCTTCCAACCTTACCCTTCTATGATTCTATCATTCTATGATTAACCTATCAGAATTCAACCTAGCAAAATACACAAGATTAAAAATCCCTCCACTGGAAACAATAAAATCACAGGCCTGGATTTCAGCTATTGCTCCTGCTAGAAGAGAGGAAACCAAATCAGCTTTTCCTGCTGCACAAGCTCTGCAGGGCTGGACACCACTCCACTGGCAGGAACACAGCTGACAGAGGATGCACTCCATTCTCCCACATCAAATCCTGTCCTCTGTTTTCTTAAGCATCATTCTCATTTTCCTCTTTCAGCTTTTCCTTCCAATCAAGAGCAGAGCCGTGGAGAGGGAGCTGGGAGTGCTGGTGGATAACAAGTTGTCCATGGGGCAGCAATGTGCCCTGGTGGCCAAGAGTGCCAATGGGATCCTGGGGTGTATTGAGAGCAGTCTGTCCAGCAAATCAAGGGAGGTTCTGCTTCACCACTACTCTGCCCTGGTGAGACCTCACATTGAGTACTGCCTTCAGTTTTGGGCTCCCCAGTTAAGGGACTGGGATCTGCTGGAGAAGGTTCAGCAGAGGGCTGTTAGGATGATGAGGGGACTGAGCACTGCCTGATGAGGAGAGGCTGAGGGACCTGGGGCTGCTTAGTCTGGAGAGGAGAACACTGAGAGGGGATTTAATCAATGTTTATAAACATCTGAGGGCGGGGGAACAAAAGTAGGGGGGGGGGGGGCGGGGTCTGCTCCCGAGGAGGGGGGAAAANNGGCTCTGCTCACTGAGAGGAGGAGCAATGAATGGAAGCTGCAGCACAGGAGGTTGCAGCTCAACACAAGGGGTAACTTCTTGCCTGGAAAGGTCCCAGAGCACTGGCACAGGCTGCCCAGGGAGGCTGTGGAGTCTCCTTCTCTGGAGCCTTTCCAGGGCTGTCTGGATGTGTGTGCCCTGAGCTAAGTCCTGCTCTGGCAGGGGGGTTGGACTTCCCTTCCAACCCCTGACATCCTGTGAGCCTGGGATCCTTCACTCAATAATTTAAACCACCAAACTGGTTTTGCTGTGTCTCCTGTGGGTAATTAGATGCTTGCTATTGTATCAACATGGCCTGCTCCTCAGTTGTTCTCCCATTATTTTTTGATCTCACAGTCACACAGGAAGAGCCAGGAGCAATGAAGAAAAGTACTGATGAGAACAGGGAGTTTGGCAGAAGTCTTAGCAGCGGGGAAAAGGGCCAGGGGAGTTCCCAGCACCAGGGGAGATGTGGTTATATTAAGGACACTGGCTTTGGAAGCAAAGTACTCTCCTTTACTGCCACTCTCTGCCAATTCACAAGCTCTTTAGGTGAATCTGAAGACTTAGGGCCTTCTGCTTTCCTTTCCACAGACAGCGAGTGGACCAAAGCTCAAGAAACAGACCTATGGCACATAATGAGCAGCCCAGAAGGCTGTGCTGCCTTTCAGTGAGACTTGGCCAGGCTGGAGGGTTAGGCAGGAAGAAATTTAATGAAATTCAACAAGGGCAAGTGTAGAGTCTGGCACCTGGGAAAGAACAACCCCAGGGATCAGGATAGGTTGGGGACTGAGCTGTTGGAAGGCAGTGACGGGGAAAAGGACCTGGGGGGGTCCTAGTGAATGAGAGATTGAGCATGAGACAGCAGTGTGCTCTGGTGGGCAGGAGGGGGAATGCCAGCATGAGGTGGATTAGAAGGGCTGTGGTGAGTAGGTGGAGAGAGGTTCTCCTGACCCTCTGCCCTGTTGAGGCCACAGCTGGAGTCCTGTGTCCAGTCCTGGGAACTCCAGTTCAAGAGGGACATAGCACTGCTGGAGAGAGTCCAGCCCAGAGCCACAAAGATGCTGAAGGGAAGGAACATCTCTGTTGAGAGGAGAGCCTGAGGGAGCTGGGGCTGTGCTGCTGGGAGAAGAGAAGCCTGAGAGGTGACCTCAGCAATGGTTCTAAAGATGTAAAGGTGACTGCCAGGAGGCTGGAGCCAGGCTCTGCTGGGTGATGCCCAGGGACAGCACAAGGGGCACTGGGTGGAAGCTGAGGCAGAGCAAGTTTCATGTAAAGATGAGGAGGAATTTTTTCCCTGTGAAGGTGCCAGAGCCCTGGAACAAGCTGCCCGGGGCGGGGGTTGTGGAGTCTCCCTCTGTGGAGAGATTCCAGCCCCACCTGGATGTGTCCCTGTGTGATCTGGTACAGGAGATGCTGCTCTGGACCAGATGAGCTTTGGAGGTCCCTTCCAGCTCCTGACATATTTGGATTCTGTGATTCCACAGATCTCCTCTCAGGAATGCAGTTAGTTCCTTGGAGATCTTATTACAATCTACTTATGAGTGCTTGTGAATTTAAGAGAGCAATCACAAGAGAACTGCAGACTACAGGAACTCTGCACAGCCTGCTGAGGGCCACCTCTGAGGACAGAAGTAGCTTATGACAGTATTTGGAAGAGACATGGGAGAGGAAAGAATTGTGTCTTCAGAGTGCAACCACAGTGTGCTGGTTTGAGGCTAATTGGAATATTTTAATGAGAGAAATTAGATCATTGGCTGTGACAAGCAAAACAAGGTGATGTCTGTGTTATTCATTCTGCTGGGACACACAAAAGCAAGGGCACAAGCAAAGGTGAGGCTGTCTCTGCCTGGCTGCTGCCATTATGAACTCTTCTGCCTGAACCTGCACATTCCCAACTAACCATTCTGTTCCTAACACCTCCTGCTGATCTTTCCAGCTCACCCTGCATGTAAGGGAGATTCTGAGATAAGGGAGAGGGTGAAAGAAGGTGGAAGGTTGGTTAGGAGCCCCTCCTGGACACTCTGGCTGCTGGAAGGGGTCTTGTATTTCTATATTGCTTTTAACTTGTATATTACTGTCTATAGTTGAAAATGTCTGTAATATATATTGTGTGTATACATATATATCTACATTATGAACTGTTGGAGCAGGTGCAGAGGAGCCCACCAAGATGATCAGAGGGATGCAGCAGCTCTCCTATGAGGACAGGCTGAGAGAGTTGGGGCTCTGCAGCCTGGAGAAGAGAAGACTTCCAGGAGACCTTAGAGTAGCCCTCCAGTATCTGAAGGGGGCTACAGGAAGGCTGGGAAGGGACTATTGACAAGGGCTTGCAATGACAGGACAAGGGGAATGGGTTTGAACTGGCAGAGGGGAGATTTAGACTGGATGTTAGGAGGAAGTTCTTTACAGTGAGGGTGGTGAGGCACTGGCACAGGTTGCCCAGGGAGGTTGTGGCTGCTCCCTCCCTGGAGGTGTTCAAGGCCAGGTTGGATGAGGCCTTGAGTGAGCTGTGCTAGTGGGAGGTGTCCCTGCCTATGGCAGGAGGTTGGAACTAGATGATCCTTGAGGTCCCTTCCAACCTTACCATTCTATGATTCTATGATATGCTTATAAATTGTGTTAAGCTGTAAAAAGAAAGCTTCATTCCTTAACTTTCATCAGGCTCAGTTAGTCAGGTTAATCTAGTGGAGGGGGGAGGAAGCTCCACAACCATGACAGAGAGGAGCTCCTGACATTTCCAAGGCCTGGGAGATGGCTCCTTACCTCACCACATTCCGCATGAGCAGAAAGAAGGCATCCTTTGCAGAGGTGCAGAAGTTCTTACCATATATGGCAATCTGAAAAATAAGAGTAGCTGTTAAGTATTTTAAATAATTAGGATATCTCTTTGTAATGCCAGAATCTGCCTGCACAGTTCTTTCTAGGGCGTGCCATTGAAACTCAAGATAAACTAAAGCTTGTTCCCAGTCACCTGCTACCTCTCAGTGCTTCCCTTCAGGCTGGGAGAAAATGCTGTCCATCTTTCCCCTTCAAACTGTCAGCTGAGGAGCATGCCACCCCTTGGGATCTTGAAAGCAGTGGGCTCAGTACTTATTAGAGCAAATAAGGTACCAAGTAGAGCAAATAAGGTACTCGCTGAGGGATTCTCATCTTGCTAGTTACCTACACATAGGCAGTGGACAGGAACAGTGCAGAGCAGAAGTGAGCTGACCCCTGTAGGCATCTGCTTGGACTTGCTGCTGCTCTCACTTAACAAGAAACCAGCAGGACCAGTATCAAAGTCAGTGGAGTTACCTCAGTATAAAGTAAAGGTGCTACATTTTGAAACATCACCTGCATGAACATGGCTTATAATGGACCCATTACAGTCACCTCCTCTGGGACAAGTCTGAGACTGTACCAATGTCTGAAACTGCTTCAAGTCATGGAATCACTGGGGTTGGAAGAGACCTTTAAGATCATTGAGTCCAACCCTTAACCCAGCACTGCCAGGGCACCACTAAACCATGGCCCTCAGCACCACACCTCCATGGCTTTGAAACCCCTCCAGGGATGGGGACTCCACCACTGCCCTGGACAACGTGGGCCAGGCCTAGACAACCCTCAAGGTGAAGAAATGGTTCTTCGTGTCCAACCTAAACCTCCCTTGGGGCAACTTGAGGCCGTTTCCTCTTGTCCTATCACTTGTTCCCTGAGAGAAGAGCCCAAGTCCCACCTGGCTCCAGCCTCCTTTCAGGGAATTGCAAAGAGCAATGAGGTTTCCCCTCAGTCTCCTCTTCTCCAGGCTGAACAATCCCACCTGTCTCAGCTGCTCCTCACCAGCCCTGTTCTCCAGACCTTTTATCAGCTTCACTGCCCTTCTCTGGACATTTTTCAGCCCCTCAACGTCCTTCTTGGAGTGAGGACCCCAAAACTGAACCCAGGTGGCCTCACCAGTGCTGGGAACAGGAGGACAATCCCTGCCCTGGTCCTGCTGGCCACACTATTTCATTCACTGAAAGCTGTGGAACAAGGAGATGTTTGATCAGCTCCAGGGAACAGGCTGAAATGTGTGTGTTTATTCAGGTGAAAATCTAGAATTTCACTTTGGGAAGCTAAGAAAGCTTATTTTAGAAAAAATATTGCTACTGCTGATAGTAGAATTTGTGATTTTTTTAACTCCTAGGAAGAAACACAGGTAGCACATACTTTCTGCCCTTCTTACTGAAACACTGTCTCCAAAAAGAAGCATCATCAAGGTGCAATGGGAAACAAGCTAACACTCCTGCTGAGAGCAGGATTTCAAGGCAGATCAGAGAGGAAGTTAACCAGTTATGCCATCTCTTCCCACTTTGGAAGGTGAGTGGGATGGCATGAAAATGAATTTAGAAGAAGGGGGCAGGGGGGGGAAAAAAATCTTACTTTTTCATGGTAGGATCATAGGTATTCCCTGAAAACTTCCATAAATCACTTCCCCTCCCCTTCCCCCCTCCCCCCCAGGCTGATTTAGTCCTGCTGGCTGTTGACTAAATAGTGACTAAGGTACTTTAGTGTCTCAAGTAAGGGAGATCACATGCAGAGACAGCACATACCATGATGTAGGCATTTCTGTTTATAAATTTCAAGAATCTTTCCAAACACCAGAAACAGCATTTGAGGCAGCAGAGTAGAAATCTAGTGAAGGAGTTCTGTGTACCTGAAAAAAAGAGAGAGAGAGAATACATCACAGGCAGAGCCTTGAGAACCAAAAAAAAAAAAAAAAAAAAAAAAAAAACCAACNNGAAAAAAAAAAAAAAAAAAAAGCCATTCAGAATTTTAAGTTCTGACAAAAGCAGGAACATTCCTTTCTTTTCTTCTAGGTATGGAACTCACTTTCTCACCCAAGTTTAGCTCACTGCTTTCAGCTAGGTCAGATCCACATCACAGAATCATAGAATCATAGAA
>VWZE01019175.1:253723-281673 GCA_013396675.1 Eubucco bourcierii | reverse complement strand
TTGGCCTGGGCCCACCTCTCCAGCCTGTCCAGGTGCCTCTGGATGGATCCTTGCCCTCTAGCAAGTCGACTGCCACACAGCTTGGTGCCATCTGTAAACTTGCTGAGGGTGAACCCTGGAACAGGCTGCCCAGGGGGGTTGTGGAGTCTCCCTCTCTGGAGGTATTCCAAATCCCACCTGGATGTTTTCCCGTGTGATCTGGTATAGGAGATCCTGCTCTGGCAGGGAGGTTGGACTGGATGAGCTTTGGAGGTCCCTTCCAGCCCCTGATACTCTATGATTCTATGATATGATTCTATGGTTCTATAATTCCTGCTTTGCCAGTGATGATGACTCTATCTGAGTGACCTGATGCAGACCCTCTGAATTAAACTGTCTGCAGCTACCTCTGAGGTGGACACCTACACCTGGCTCTCTCCCTGGATGTGATTTCAAAGATCAAATGTTTTGTTCACTGAAGCCTGAAGGTTGATTATCCTTACACTCCTGTCATCTGCCTCTTCCCATTACTCTAAATTCTCTTTCCAGTGACCCTGCAAAGCTTATCACAAACCTTTTCACCTCTTATTATTTCCTGTAGTATTTCTCCTTGACTCATAGCACTTCAAACACTATTTGTTTTATAGAAGGCAGCTTCCATAATGTAAAAAGGGACACATTTACTCAGCTCCTGCTGCTAAACTAGTGAATGCTGAGGGAAATGCCACGTGCAGTCAGGAGGTTAACAGCAGCACCTCAATTTCTACCCAAGTCTAGAGATGTAAAAGTTCATTACCATTTACACAGGAGGACACAGACTTATGCTGTCTGATAATTAATCTCTGCATATTAGTGGTGTTCAGCAGTTAATGATAGGCCTCTTAGTTACCACTAAGACCATGGACACTAACTCCAACAAACCAAGTGACAACTGCTAGCTGTTTCTAACTACAGATTTTGAGTCCATTATCAGCATTATAATTGTAACATTGCTATACAGAATCATAGAATGGTAGGGGTTGGAATGGACCTCTGGAAATCATGGAGTTCAAATCCCTTGCCAAGGCAGGGTCACCTACAGAAGGTCACACAGGAACATGTTCAGGCAGGTTTTGAATGTCTCCAGAGATGGAGATTCCACTGCCTCTCTGGGCAGCCTGCTCCAAGACTCTGTCGCCCTTAAAGAAGCTCCTCCTCATGTTTGGATGGAACTTCTTATGTTAAAGTTTGTGCCCATTATTCCTTGCCCTGTCCCTGGGAACTACTGAAAAAAGACCAGTCCTGTCCTCCTGACACCCACCCTTGAAGTATTTATAACAACTTACGAGATCCTCCCTCAGTCTTCTCTTTCCCAAACTAAAAAGCACCAATTCTCTCAGCCTTTCCTTATGAGAAAGATGTTCTTGTCCTCTCAGCATCTTTGTAGCTCTTTGCTGTACCCTTCCTATCAAGTTCCTGTCCTTCTTGAACCAGGGAAACCAGAACTGGACACAATACTCCAGATGTGGTCTCACCAGGTCACAGCACAGCAGGGGAACCTCCCTTGACCTACTGGCCATGCTCTTCTTGATGCACACCATTATGTCATTTGCCTTCTTGGCCACAAGACCACATTGCAGGCTTATGCTCATCCTGTTGTCCAGCAGGACTCCCAGGTCCTCTTTCCCAGAGCTGTTTTGTTTTGGTTTTTTTTAAAGAGTAGTTAAAAGATACTGAAAAATGTAATTTTATTTCCAGTCATTAGCAGTTTATTTTTCATTTTCCTGAACACAGGGCATGGTCTTCTAGGTTTGCAGTAGAAGTATGCACACAGCTCAGACAGCAACCGTGTACTGGGCTGCATCAAGAGCAGTGTGGGCAGCAGGGTAAGGAAGGTGATTCTGCCCCTTTGCTCTGCTCTCCTGGAGTACTGTGTGCAGCTCTGGAGAAGGACATGGAACTGTTGGAGCCAGTCCAGAGGGGGCAATGAAGATGCTCAGAGGGTTGCAGCAGCTCTGCTATGAGGGCAGGCTACAAGAGCTGGGGTTCTGCAGCCTGGAGACGAGAAGGCTTCCAGAAGGCCTTTCAGTATCTGAAAGGGGCTCCAGGAGGGCTGGGGAGGGACTATTGACAAGGTCTTGGAATGTCAGGAGGAGGAGGAATGGGTTTGAACTGGCAGAGGGGAGATTGAAACTGGATGTTAGGCAGAAGTTGTTTGCAGTGAGGGTGGTGAGACACTGGCAGAGGTTGCCCAGGGAGGTTGTGGACAACAGAAGCACAGAATGGGATCTTTGCTCTTCGATCACATTCTGGGATTCTGTGCTCCACAACCTCCCTTGAGGTGTTCAAGGCCAGGTTGGATGAGGCCTTGAGCAACCTGTCCTAGTGGGAGGTGTCCCTGCCTATGGCAGTGGGTTAGACCTAGCTGAGCTTTGAGGTCCCTTCCAACCTAAACCATTCCATGATTCTATGATTCTAATCACACACAGGGTTTCACCCTCTCATGCATCATGCATGAATGACAACAGCACCCTCAAGTGACCTTCACACACTGCTGACAAACTGCAGAAGGCCACTATGTCTCAGCAAGAAGTTTGTGAACTTACTGAAACCCTTCTGACTGTTAAGGCTGCAGACAAAAGCGCTGCAGAGTGTTAGAAGTGCTCCTGGATTTTCATGAACAGGAATTAAAGAGCATAATTTAGTGTTGCCAAATTTAATTGCTAGGCTCTGACTGCATGGTAGCCTAAGGCAGGAAGCAGGTACCTGGCTGAATGCAGAACTTGCAGTATTTCTTAAGCCCACTTAAAAAAAAATCCTGACTCCTGAGAATTACAAGGCAAACAGAAATGGTAGACAACTACAAGTGCACCTAGATAAACTCAGAGCTAACTCTGCTTGCTTTAACAACAGAGCTCTTCTTTCAAGGCTCTCAAGACCTTAGCCTATTTGCAATGAAATCCTTTGCAGTCCATTCTTCCTTCGCTATATTCCAACTATAAAGAAAAGAAAAAAGAACAAAAGAACTAAGTGTTGGCTCTGTAAAACAGGAACCAGTATGAACACAGTCTATGTAGATTTCAGGGGACACAACATGAAGAAGTCTCCTAGGCCTTCAAACCTCCTATCCTGCTCTGCTTTACTCAAGAGCTGCAAAGTACCTTGGACTGCACCATATAGCAATGTCTGGTCAGGGAAGCCTCCTTCTCCTAGGCCTTCAAACTTCCTATCCTGCTCTGCTTTATTCAAGGGCTGCAAAGTATCTTGGACTGCACCATACAGCAATGTCTGGTCAGGGAAGCCTCCTTCTCCTAGGCCTTCAAACTTCCTGTCCTGCTCTGCTTTATTCAAGAGCTGCAAAGTATCTTGGACTGCACCATATAGCAATGTCTGGTCATGGAAGTCTCCTTCTCCTAGGGCTTCGAACCTCCTATCCTGCTCTGCTTTACTCAAGAGCTGCAAAGTATCTTGGACTGCACCATATAGCAATGTCTGGTCATGGAAGTCTCCTTCTCCTAGGGCTTCGAACCTCCTATCCTGCTCTGCTTTACTCAAGAGCTGCAAAGTATCTTGGACTGCACCATATTAACACTGGTCATGGAAGTCTCCTTCTCCTAGGCCTTCAAACCTCCTATTCTGCTCTGCTTTACTCAAGAGCTGCAAAGTACCTTGGACTGTACCATACAGCAATGTCTGGTCAGGGAAGTCTCCTTCTCCTAGGGCTCTGAACCTCCTATCCTGCTCTGCTTTACTCAAGAGCTGCAAAGTACCTTGGACTGCACCATATAGCAACATCTGGTCATAGAAGTCTCCTTGTTCTCTACAGATTTAGGCATGCCCACACAAAACTTTGATTGCAGGCAGAAAAACTCAGTCTTTTCTAAAATCAAAGCCACAGTCAGAACACCACCAGCCCTCTGGTACTGGTATGCCACTCTGGAGACAATCCAGTGACAGAGCAAAGCTGGTAGCTACAGGGCCCAGGCACCTATTAATGTGTACCACACTCAGCATTTCTGCTGATACCACCTTGCACTGTGGGCACCTGGTCCCACTACCAGTGTACATGCTCTCAAGGCAGAAAGCTGAGAGGTCAGAAATATCTTCCTGCAAAAGAGACAAAGCTCTCACAAGCACAACCTCAGTAACAGAGAACTGGCATTCCTTATACTACCTGTTCAGTTCAACAAATCCAGTGTTGTGCTTGAATGCCCAACTTTTGGTCTCTGGGAGTGCAAGATGAAGCTCAGGAGTGTAATCTAGAGATCACTGAACAACATTCAAAACGTGTTAAAGTTAGCCAAACATACCTACTACCTTCCTTCAACAGTGCAATAGCAATTCGGATCCGATTCCTTAGGAAGATCAGCATCAGTATGATGATGACCTCAACAACACAAAGTGTTATCACTGTAAACAAACAAGCAAAAAATTAGACTTATCAAGAATCCAAGTAAAAATTAGATTTATCAAGAATCCAACCACCATGTTGCCTCTGTAAAATCTCTCTCTTTTTTTTTCTATCGTATTTTAGACTACTATTCATGAACCCCAAAAATGTCTCTGCTAGAGCAATTCTTACTTTCTCCCTCTGCACCTCCCAATCTTCAATGCCACTTCATAGTTTTGCAAGTTGCAGTGTAGGGAAATTCTACATGCAAAGAGTTAGTCAGAATGTATAGGAGCCTGACATTAGCATTTGCAATTTTAGAAGAAAAACAGAATGTAACATTCTCAGGCAGGGATAATCACACAGTCTCACAGTATCACCAGGGGTGGAGGACACCTCAAAGCTCATCAAGTCCAACCCATCACCACAGACCTCAAGACCAGACCATGGCACCAAGCACCACGTCCAAACCTGCCTTGAGCACCTCCAGGGACGGTGACTCCACCACCTCCCTGGGCAGCCCATTCCAGCAGGCAATGACTCTCTCAGGCAACAACTTTCTCCTCACCTCCAGCCTAAACTTCCCCTGGCACAGCTTGAGACTGTGTCCTCTTGTTCTGGTGCTGTTTGCCTGAGAGAAGCAAGCAACCTCCTCCTGGCTACAAGTACCCTTCAGGTAGCTGGAGACAGCAAGAAGGTCTCCCCTGAGCCTCCTCTTCTCCAGGCTAACCAATCCCAGCTCCCTCAGCCTCTCTCCAGCCTCGTTGCCCTTCTCTGGACATGCTCAAGCACCTCAATGTCCTTCTTAAATTGAGGGGCCCAGAACTGGACACAGCACTCAAGGTGTGGCCTAAGCAGTGCAGAGTCCAGGGGGAGAATGACCTCCCTGCTCCTGCTGGCCACACTATTTCTGATGCAATAATAATAATATTTATTCACAAGTAAATTTAAGTCATATTTGGCCTTTAAATACAGTTCACACTTAAATTCTGCTTCCCATAAACAAGAATTCTATTTATTTTCTATTATTTTCTACATATTAATTTATATTCTAATGCTGCTAGTTTGTAGCATTTAGATACAATAAACAAAGAGATGAAGAATTAACTTTCTCATGAAGAGTGCAGTTTTGTGTTACATATTATTCTAACATTTACATGTACTTAAATCAATAGGTTTGTCTGGGTATTAACCTGACATGAGTCACCCACCTGATGTAAGGGGAAAAAAACAATCAGAAGAGGGTAAGATAGGACAGTTTTGGACAAATTATTTTCACCTGTGTTGAAATCATAGCAACAGACAGCACCATGTCACAGAACACTTCCTCTGTGAGTTGAGCAGTGCTTAAATCATAACCCAGATTTGGTTTAAAGAGTTTGCTTCTGTCTATTTTTCTATTTGTGTCAGTTCAAACCCTGCTTTTGCAGTAGAAAGTAAAAAAAGTCTCTGGACTTCATTTAGAAGAGGGAGTCTTTAATGCCTGAAGGACAGTTCTTCAGACTATGAGACATAACCACCAATTCTGTCTGCTTCAGATGGTTAGACAACATTTAAACCAGCCCAGCAGTTGTTGATGGCTGCACACAGCAGGACCTGTCTCCTCCAGCTGAAACCAAGTTTTATGGAGGGAGAGGAAGACAGAAGGGATAGTATCCCTAAGCCTTGGCTTGTCTGGAGGTTTGCAAAGGGACACAGGAATTGTGTCCTTGCAAACACAAGGAGCCCTTGCAAAGGGATCGGGTGCCAGAGCCTGGGCAGAGTCTCAGAATCCAGACGCAGATATTCACAGCGTGGTTATGTTGTGCTCCCAAACACCAGCAGTATGCCAGCCATCAGAGCTGCAGATGGCAAGTGAGCACCACAGAGCTCAGAGCCACAGGCTTTGCTCAGAGCAATGTTTTTGTTACATGCATTTCAGCATCTATTTTGGACGTGGTTCAGCATGAACCAGGTTTCTTTAAAGCTGGTTTCATTCCAGTTCAGCTCTGTTAATGTAGCATTGTGAACACAGAAAGCAAAGTCAGTATGTGGCAAGTTCTGGATCAGGACTAGGAGGGAGGTGTCCCTGCCTATGGCAGGGGGTTGGAACTAGATGATACTTGAGGTCCTTTCCAACCTTATCATTCCATGATTCTATGACCTACATTTACTCCAAGGATATTTAACTGCTTTGCTGGGTGACTTTGGAAAAGTAATTTAATGCTGAGTATCTCAACTTATTCATGTGAAAGTGACACTGTTCTCTAGATAAATTACACATTGGCTGTTAAACATCAGGCAAGAGAAGAGCTTGGAGAGTTACAAGGAAAAACAGAATTAAGTCCTAATATTCTCTAGGCATAGCATACTAAAAATCTCTGCCTCAGCAATATGTAAAAGATGCCTCATGAACTCAAGGATTCAACAAAGAGTTAAATGCAGACACAAAGCAGGAATCATAGAATCACAGAGTGGTTTAGGTTAGAAGGGACCTCAAAGATTATCTCGTTCCAACCCCCTGCCATAGGCAGGGACATCTTGTTCCAATCCTCTGCCATAGGCAGGGACACCTCCCACTAGAACAGGTTGCTCAAGGCCTCAGGAAAAGGAAATGTAAGCAGTAAACTGCTGCTCTCTTAATTTAGCTACCAATAGGGAAAGAGTGCTTTAGGTTATGTCCCACATCACATCATGTCTGTGAGCCTTCTAAAAACACAGTAACAGCAGTACAAATAAAATTTGACAGGTATTTGTACTCTTCTGCCCCCTCCTTCCCTGGGGAGGGATGTGTATGCTGCAGGCTGTCTTGTTCCAGCAGGATTTTGTTTTAAACACACTGCCTTTGCGAGAGAAGGCAATGAAGCCCTTTGGAAAACAAAAAGTTATGTCTACAGCTACCTGAAGGGACATTGTGGAGAGGTTGCTGCCGGGCTCTGCTCACAGGAAACTGGAGACAGAACAAGAGGGAATGGCCTCAAGCTGAGAAGGTTTAGATTGGACATTAGGACAAAGTCACTGGACATTGGAATGAGCTGCCCAGGGAGGTGATTGAGTCACCAACCCTGGATGTGTTTAAGGGTCATTTGCATGTGGTGCTTAGGGATATGGTTTAAAGGTGAATCTTGCAGAGTAGGGTTCTAGGTTGGACTTGGTGGTCCTGAGGGGCTTTGCTAACCTGCATGTTTCTGTGATTCTGTAATTTGCAATGGTTTATTCCACAGTTTGAGATTAGCCTTCAAGAAAATTCAGTGACCTGGACATAAAAGGTTCTACAAAGATGTGCATAGATCTTCAGCTAATATTTAGGGTGCTCAAAGAGGGAGAATAAACAGACTGGGAGAGGGAAATGCCCCTCATTACGCAACTCCATCAGGACAAACTTAGTTGCTGTCTTCTGCTTCCACATTATGAAGACTGAACATGCAGAAAGAAAGAGGAGCACTAACACCACAAGCATTCTTTACTCCCACCAGTAGTGTGATTGCATTCTCTTTCCTTACAGATACACTGCACTCCTTGCAAAAAAAGTGGATTTTGCCAGAGTACAAATAAAGAGAATTCTGCTTACTTCTCCGAACGACATATGGAAAGGAGGAGATTTCATAGAATCATAGAAGGGTAAGGTTGGAAGGGACCTCAAGGATCATCTAGTTCCAACCCCCTGCCATAGGCAGGGACACCTCCCACTAGTACAGCTCACCCAAGGCCTCCTCCAACTTGGCCTTGAACACCTCCAGGGAGGGAGCAGCCACAACCTCCCTGGGCAACCTGTGCCAGTGCCACACCACCCTCACTGCAAACAACTTCCTCCTAACATCCAGTCTAAATCTTCCCTCTGCCAGTTCAAACCCATTGCCCCTTGTCCTGTCTATGCAAGACTTTGTCAACAGTCCCTCCACAGTCTTCCTGTAGCCCCCTTCAGATACTGGAAGGCTACTATCAGGTCTCCCCAAAGCCTTCTCCAGGCTGCAGAGCCCCAACTCTCTTAGTCTGTCCTCAAGTCCAGATTTAGCAAGGCAGTAACTGTGGTAAGGCAGTTATTGGTCTTCCTGAATATCCACTAGCAGATACCAAGTTTAAAGGGCACTTACTAAATGCTAACCATGTTTGCCTCAGTTGCAGGTACACTCTGAAGTCTGTCTGGAACCCAATGTCGTAAACAGTGAGGTCAGATCCAGGTATTCCTTTCAGGTGGTCATACTCCCAGTAACAATGCCAGATGCCTTTTAAAAACAATCAACAAGAAGTGAGTGTTTCAGGAGTGCAAAACTAAGTTGTTTTAAAAAAAAAATAATAAAATCTTTCACAAGCCCAAGTGTTCTGTCCTTGCCACGTCAGGTAAGAAAACCCCCAAAATGCACTACTGCAGTTACATCACATACACAGGACAGAAATACCAGTCCAAGTGAATACAGACTAAGGATGCAGGGGGGAATCATTCAGGTTACTACATAGAACCATGGAATCAGTCAGGGTTGGAAGGGATCACAAGGATCATCTAGTGCCAACCCCCTGCCATGCCCAGGGACACCTCACACTAGATCAGGCTGTCTACTGCCTCATCCAGCCTGGCCTTAAACATCTCCAGGGATGAGGCTTCCACCACCTCCCTGGGCAAGCCCTTCCAGGTTCTCACCACCCTCATGCTGAACAACTTCCTCCTAACATCCAGGCTGAATCTACCCAGCTACAACCCTCTGCTCATCCTCGTGGCCCTTCTCTGGACACCTTCCAGCCCCTCCACACCCCTCTTGTCCCAGGGGCTCCAGCACTGGCTGCAGCACTCCAGGTAGGGTCTCAGCAGTGGGCAGCAGAGGGGCAGGATCACTTCCCTGGCCCTGCTGCCCACACTGCTCTTGCTGCAGCCCAGGCTCTGGTTGCTCTCTGGGCTGCAGGACCACACTGACAGCTCACATTGAGCTTCTCCTCCACCAGCACCCCAGGTCCCTCTCTTCAGAGCTGCTCTCAAGCCAGTCCCTGCCCAGCCTATATTGGTGCTTGGGATCACCTTGACCCAGCTGCAGGACCTTGCACTTGGTCTTGTTGAACTTCATGGGGTTTGCCTGGGCCCACTTCTGCAGGTGCCTCTGGATANCAGCCCAGGCTCTGGTTGCTCTCTGGGCTGCAGGACCACACTGACAGCTCACATTGAGCTTCTCCTCCACCAGCACCCCAGGTCCCTCTCTTCAGAGCTGCTCTCAAGCTAGTCCCTGCCCAGCCTATATTGGTGCTTGGGATCACCTTGACCCAGCTGCAGGACCTTGCACTTGGTCTTGTTGAACTTCATGGGGTTTGCCTGGGCCCACTTCTGCAGGTGCCTCTGGATAGATCCCTTCCCTCCAGCTGTCAGCTGCACCACACAGCTTGGTGTCATCAGCAAACTTGCTGAGGCTGCACTCAACGCCTCTGTCCATCTGGTGCTAAGCATCAGCACAGCTGGATTCTTACTGAATTTTGCTGCTATTTAAACCCTCCCCACTTAGCTGTGCCTAGAACTATGCACTAATTCTCCCAATTGTACCATTTAATTGACATAATTACTAATTTTCCTTGCCCACACTTAGTCAATAAGGAAAAAAAAAGCCTCAGAGGCTAGATTACACCTACCATAGCCTATAATTCCAATTACACCAAAGATGAAAATCCAGAAGAGAACTCCAGCTGTGAACCTCAGTAAGACAAGGAAGAGCAGACTCACAACCATTGCAATGAACAGCCCACTAAAAAGACAGAAACACAGGAAGAACAGGTGTGAGAATCTTCTCCTTCTTGCATGCCTGTTGCAACGAGGGTCACTTCATCCCACATAAGAGAATCATTAGTAAAAATGCATTTCAAAATCTTCCTCATGAAACACATCCTCATGGCTATTATCTGCTATTAGAAACAAATAGTTTATATCTGATGACCTCAGAGCCAGAGATCTTTGTGCACACTAGGCTCTCAAGCTGGCTGAATGGGACTAATTACAGCAGCTGAACAACTAATTCACTGCCTTGGTCCTGTCCATTACACAGAAAGTTAAACTGGAGGAGTACCTGAATGTGGGGAGATTGCTGGTTTATGTCCTCCATTAAAAATTCCTTCTTGCAAAGGAACTCTGTTAGTAGAGTTAACATTCTAGGAGCTTTCCTAGAGAAATAAATAAACTAGGAGGAAAACCAGTGACTATTTCTACACATTAGAAGAGGAAACGACCCATTAGAAGAGGAAATGACCCATTAGAAGAGGAAATGACCCATTAGAAGAGGAAATGACCAGGGCACTGTGAGGTAGAGGAAGAAACTGCTGATGGGGCCCCTAGGAAAGACATCTACAAGTGTCTTCTCTTTATCAGGTCTGTGGTAAGGATCATTGCCAGAAAGGAAGTCAGAAAGGAAAAAAAAAAATCATACTGCAAAAGGCCTTTATACTGAGGGAGGCCTTCTAAAGCAGAGTGAATTAAAAAATCTGAATTAATAATCCCATGCAATGCATATGCAGCTCAGATGTTTCGCAGAACATTTAATTCCTGACAACTTTTACTAGGTGTTGTATCAGAATTCCAACTGGAATCTGGGAGAAAATGTTTCTCCATGAGCACAGACACTAGAATCACCTCCCAAGAGAATCACAGAATCATAGAAGGGTAAGGTTGGAAGGGACCTCAAGGATCATCCAGTTCCAACCCCCTGCCATAGGCAGGGACACCTCCCACTAGCACAGCTCACTCAAGGCCTCCTCCAACCTGGCCTTGAACACCTCCAGGGAGGGAGTAACCACAACCTCCCTGGGCAACCTGTTCCAGAGCCTCACCACCCTCACTGCAAAGAACTTCCTCCTAACATCCAGTCTAAATCTCCCCTCTGCCAGTTTAAACCCATTGCCCCTTGTCCTGGCATTACAACACCTTGTCAATAATCCCTCCCCAGCCTTCCTGTAGGCCCCCTTCAGATACTGGAAGGCTACTATGAAGTCTCCTGGAAGCCTTCTCTTCTCCAGACCAAAGAGCCCCAACTCTCTCAGCCTGTCCTCATAGTGGTGGAAGTGGTGAATTCCATGACATTGGGCAATTTTAAGACTCAGCTTGGCAGGGTGCTGGGCCATTTCATTCCAACTGCACTATCATCTAGAAATGTTGGACCAGACAATTCTTGGGTTCCCTTCCAACCTGGCATTCTGGGATTCTGTGAATCTAGAAATTGTGTGGTGTGTATACACACACACACACACACACACACACACACACACACACACACACACACAAGCACTAATAACACTTAGCATAGAATCATAGAATGGTTTAAGTTGGAAGGGACCTCAAGGATCATCTAGTTGCAACCCCCTGCCATAGGCAGGGACACCTCCCATTAGAACAGGTCACTCAAGCCCTCGTCCCACCTGGCCTTGAACACCTCCAGGGAGGTGGTGAATGACAAAAGCACAGAATGGGATCAAAGATCACGTTCTGTGCTTCTGTCATCTACCACCTCCCTGGGTAACCTGTGCCTGGTGTCTCACCACCCTCACTGGAAAGAACTTCCTCCTAACAACCAGTTCCAATCTCCGCTCTGCCAGTTTAAAGCCATTCCTCCTCATCCTGTCATTATAAGACTTTGTAAATAGTCCTGCCCCAGCCCTCCTGTAGGGCCACTCCAAGGTCTCCTCGAAGCAACTGCAAATGGTTTCCAGTCTTGCAATTGCCACTGAGATTGATCCTGCAACTGAAGAGAGCACCTCCTGCTCTTTAGCCTGGTAGGATATGAAAAGGCTACTGCCACCCTATGTATGTGTGCTATGCAGAACCCCATACATAGAATCATAGAATGGTAAGGTTGGAAGGGACCTCAAGGATCATCCAGTTCCAACCCCCTGCCATAGGCAGGGACACCTCCCACTAGCACAGGTCACTCAAGGCCTCCTCCAACCTGGCCTTGAACACCTCCAGGGAGGGAGCAGTGAAGTCAGATCAAGTGATGTCAGAAAATTACAGCTGCTCCTTAAAGTTTAAAAGTAGGATTAGTAACAAATATATAAATGAACTAGTTTTTAAGTTATTACTTTTTTAATTCCCTGTGTGCTTCAAAGGAAGTTTGAGGGGAAAAAAAAAAAATCAAAAAAACCCAAACCACTAAAATCTTACATTAAAATCCAATACCAAGAAATGGCATAGTCTTCAAAAATTTTCATTCCAACTGATCTTGCATCCAGGACATTATTGATGCCACTGAGAAAAGACAAACCCAGAACAAACAAACAAAAAAATTAATTAGGTTACTTTAGGTAGAAAAGCAGAATTTATTTGAACAACAAATAGGCTGAGTGAAATAATTTAGAATATATTTGCTAGTGATAAGAGTATATTACTATCCTCCAGCTCTGTAACCAAGCAACATCAATTGGTTATGCAGAAGAAAAATAATCCATGTAAAAATGTGTGTACAGCTCCTGATAAAGTTTTATTTCAAAAGCTTTGTGAAGACTGTCACCAGCTATATTTTTTTTTCATGTAACAAAAAAAAAAAAAAAAAAAAAAAAAAAAAAGAGTTGTGTGTTATTATATCTGCAATGTCCCAAGAGCCAAACAATTGTGACCTCAGAAATGCTAACAGAAGAGAAAAATGGAAGAGGTCAGTGAAGCAAAAGGTTGACTTTCTGGAACTGTCTTCCTGAACTGCAAAGTGGTTGCCCATTTGAATATTTCTCTTAGAAGAAATGAAGGCTCTTCTTACCAAAGAACATACAATGTCCTTGTGGATGCTACAAGAAGTGAACTTAACAACTGAATTAAGTTTTTAGCTAAGAAAAAAAGCCCCAAGAATTATTTAAAAACTGATAGTCACTCTGAGACAGATCAGGCCAAAACATTTGGTCCTTGCTCATTTCTGCACACCACAGCTCTGGTTTTCCTGACTTGAGCTCTGCAAGTAACTGGGCACAGAGAGACTCTTTACTGCCAAGTCCTTCCTGGGTACCCTTGGCCATTTGTTACAACAGATTCTGATTATTTTTTCAATTCCTACATCACTGCACAATCTCAGAATCCAGCAAGTGAGGACTTAAATATCAAACCTACTTTGCAGCTTCCCTGAGATCAGTTACATTCCTTGTTTTCCCTCTTCCATCTTTGAAAGTGGTCTGATTTGCCACAGTTAGGACACCATTCTTCGTAGAGAAGTCTGGGAAGCATCTCTTAAGAACTATTCAAAATATCAAAAACAAAACACAAGCATTACATTGCATGTCAGGCTCCACTGTTACAGTTTGCCTCTTGTAACACACTCAGATCACTTCAGACTCACATTCAGTTGTTTTTCAGATGGGTATCTGGTGACAAGTTGACTTACATAAATCTTAAGAGCGATTATATTCAAGATAATGTTTCCTCTGGGGCTTTTTGCTCAAGCTCAGGAATGATGGGAGCAGAGTTTTCCACTGGAGACTCTTGATGCTACCAAATGACAGCAGCTGCATCTGTAGCAGTCTAAGAATCTGCAGTTAATGTGGGACTTACTCTTTGTCAGTATCTAGGCAGCTTACAAAAAGTGCAGCTGTAATTTCATGGTAATCATCAGCTCCTAGGACAGATCCAACATGACTGGTCACAAATGGTATTAGCACCCAAATCCAAACATATCAACAGCAAATGCCAGTTCCTCACTTGCCAGATGAGCTCCAGCACCAGCCACTCCAGCTAGGTATTCTTGGAGTGGAAGTGATGGAAAAAAGACTGAAACTACTGTTCAGACAGAAGGAGGAGTAGTTTACAAACGAGCAAAAAGGGAGAGAGGTTTACACACTGCTCATTGCCACAGGAAGTCCTGAGTGTCATTCCAAAGAGTAGAGCAGGTCAGTCCTCCTACACAGTTGTACTTCAGCTTTATGTAAGAATTCTGTACCTTGCTTCAGGTTCAATATGATGCCAGAGTTCAATATTCAGTCTAGAATATCTACCCCACCAATCAGGCTGAGGAAATACTCCAGCTGTATGCCTCTTTTCCTCCCTCTGTAACCTTCACCCCTTGTAGTCTATAAGAAGAGAACAGTTTCTTTCCACATTACTTCCTGTCATTTCAGCCAGTACATTTTGAATATTTATTTAAAATTTAATCCATACTTCATGGTTTTGATAACCTGTCACAGGTTTGTGTGGAGTCTGTTTTAAACCACGAGAAAATAAACAGTGATTTCTTATTTGCATGAGCTTCTGAGCCAGTGACAGATACCCTGGGTAGTGCATTTCTGCAGCTGAGATGAGCTCAGAAATATCTGATCACAGTAACAAAAATGTTTTTTGCCTCCTTAGTCCTTCTGTATGCCCTACACAGGCAAGCACTGCAACTGAAAAGCAAGCTGCATCTGAACTTCCAACAGCTGACCATATGATCCTTCTCACATCTGTGGCGTTTTCTTGGTGTCAGTGGGGATGCTTGCTCACATGTTTTGGAAGGCACAATTTGACCTGTAAGCTTTTGTTATCAGTGGTGATCCAAGCACAAGAAAGAGCTCAGCTTGACCTGATCACATTGCTGAAGGTTTATGGGTGGCAGTTAGGAAAAAAACCCAGTAATAAATCTTTACACTTTTGAGCCGTTTAAAGTTGAATGGACATGGCTGTCAGATAACACAGCTCTTAGTGGCCTGGCCACAAAACACTTTTCAAACTGGAGCTGTGCTTTAATTTGAATGCTTATAATCTCCTAAGGGGTGTGTAAGGAGTAGAACCACTCACAAGGCTGGACCTTGTGCTTATAATCTGCTGAGAGGTGTGTAAGGAGTAGAACCACTCACAAGGCTGGACCTTGTGCTTTAATTTGAATGCTTATAATCTGCTGAGAGGTGTGTAAGGAGTAGAACCACTCACAAGGCTGGACCTTGTGCTTTAATTTGAATGCTTATAATCTGCTGAGAGAGGTGTGTAAGGAGTAGAACCACTCACAAGGCTGGACCTTGTGCTTTAATTTGAATGCTTATAATCTGCTAAGAGGTGTGTAAGAAGTAGAACCACTCACAAGGCCTGCTTGGAATGATCATCGAAGGACAATCTTCATCACGTAGGACTTGAGCAACAGACTAAAAAGGGGAAAAACAGGAATGCTGAATACAGAGCAGAATAATTACATGGGTTTCGTTTCTTACCCAGTCTGAGAAAAGGCCCCAAACTGGGCTTTGTAGCCTCCTCCCCAAACTTGACTGGTGGAGCTGCAAGATACATTCATGGTGTAAGTGAGAATCCAAACTGTCAGTGTGATTTGGGAAAAGACTATTCTTCTTTCCTTTTCTAGTGACAAAAAAAGAAAAGACCTGTTCACTTTGGATCAGTTCTAAGCCAGAAGTGACTGGGCAATTGTTCCTTGCCTCCTCTTCACTTTTTGCCTCTTAAAGAAGAGGAAGAATTTAACACAACTAATGTAGCTGAATTTCAAGGACTTGTAAAGAAGAGAGAAATAACACAGTACACTTGGGTGCATGTTAAATCAGTTACATGAAGGATGGGTTAATTTTCCTAGCTAAATTACTAAGCAGTTCTAAATGACTCAGGAGCCTTAAGAACTGGTTTGAGATACTCAGCTCTACTGCTGTGGAGCACCTAAGTACTAAAGGATGCTGCTTGCCACAGCACTACAACTATGTGGTGGCCATCTGTAGATGTTCTTTAATCATAAAATCACAGAATCATAGAATGGTAAGGTTGGAAGGGACCTCAAGGATCATCCAGTTCCAACCCCCTGCCATAGGCAGGGACACCTCCCACTAGCACAGCTCACTCAAGGCCTCATCCAATCTGGCCTTGAACACCTCCAGGCAGGGAGCAACCACAACCTCCCTGGGTAACCTGTGCCAGTGTCTCACCACCCTCACTGCAAACAACTTCCTCCTAACATTCAGTCTAAATCTCCCCTCTGTCAGTTCAAACTCATTGCCCCTTGTCCTGTCATTACAAGACCTTGTCAACAGTCCCTCCCCAGTCTTCCTGTAGGCCCCCTTCAGATACTGGAAGGCTACTATCAGGTCTCCTTAAAGCCTTCTCTTCTCCAGGCTGCAGAGCCCCAACTCTCTCAGTCTGTCCTCATAGCAGAGCTGCTGCAGCCCTCTGAGCATCCCCGTGGCCTCCTCTGGACCCACTCCAACACTTCCATGTCCTTCCTGTGCTGAGGGCTCCAGAACTGCACACAGGACTCCAGGTGGAGCAAGGAATAATCATTTAAAGAGTGGGGGAGTTGCTATGCATACAAGACCTTTGCCCCTGATGAAACCAGGGTCAAACCATACATACAGGACAACTCCTTATATGGTAAAATCAGAATAATTCAAAGCTTTGATGTAGCCCAGTAAAATTATGCATATTATCTATGGCTGTGTTCCACCAGGCACTGATACATACACACCTTGCGAGGATTATTAAAACCAGGCTTGCAGAACTGCTTGAAGTAATTCCACTGATCTGGTTTGTATCTGTAGGAAGCTTGAACATCAATGTAGGTTGCAAACCTGTCTGGGCACTTTGAGACACAAAGCTGGAAGAAAACACAAACAACAACAACAACAACAAAGAGTAAATGTACACTGAGGGTAGAGAAGGATGTGGAAAGTCAAAGCAATTAAAAAGCAAGGAAAAGGCCACCTAGAGAAGTGCACTGTCCTCTGGAATTAGCTGCAGCAATGTTTACTGCAGCTTTTAGAAAGAGTTTTCTTCCTGATTCCCTAGATGAATGGTTCTTAACTTCCTTGCTAGAACTCACAAAGTCTCTCCTCTTACCTGGCACATCAAACCACTCTCTCTTTCTCCTTAGGCTCTGCACATTCTTTTTCAGTCAGTTGGGGAAAAAAACACGGGGGTTTTTGGGGGGTTTTTTGTTTGTTTGTTTGTTTTGTTTTGTTTTGAAAAGTCCTCCTCCTGCAAACAACTTCTTCCTAACATCCAGTTATAATCTCCTCTCTGCCACTTCAAACCCATTCCTCCTTCTCCTCCTCCTCCTGTCATTCCAAGACCTTGTCAATAGTCCCTCTCCCACTCTCCTGTAGCCCCCTTCAGATCCTGGAAGGCTGCTCCAAGGTCTCCTGGAAGCCTTCCCTTCTGCAGGCTGAAAATCCCCAACTCTGGTAGCCTGTCCTCACAGGAGAGGTTCTCCAGCCCTCTGAGCATCTTTGCAGCCCTAGAAAGTGCCATAGATTTTAACCACACCCAGGTACTTCTATTACTGGGCATATGCACATTTTCTTGAACATGTTCAGTTTGGAAAAGCCCAGCTGTCAATCAAAATTATTTTCTGAGTGCACTGATTATTGCTGGGTAGCTGCCTGTCATGGATTTGCAAGTAACAGAATCACAGAATGTCAGGGGTTGGAAGGGACCTTCAGAGATCACCAAGCCTGCCAAAGCAGGATCAGTACAACTAAACAGATTTCTTGTTGTCAGCTCGTTTCCAAATTACACCATCATGGACATTTCTGTCTATTTCTTATGACCATCAAAAGCTGTACCTCATCCAAAACCCAATCACATTATATTTCCAAGAATACAAACAGTTGTTTTTAAATGCAAACAAATGTATATGTAGTTCTTAAACACCAGGAATAAGAGGCAGGCAAAACATTTTATCTGCTCTTGTCAGACCCCACCTGGAGTACTGTGTACAGTTCTGGAACCCTCAGCACAGGAAGGACATGGAAGTGTTGGAGTGGGTCCAGAGGAGGCCACGAAGATGATCAGAGGGCTGGAACAGCTCTGCTGTGAGGACAGGCTGAGAGAGTTGGGACTCTGCAGCCTCGAGAAGAGAAGGCTTCCAGGAGACCTGATAGTAGCCTTCCAGTATCTGAAGGGGGCCTACAGGAAGACTGAGGAGGGACTATTGACAAGGGCTTGCAATGACAGGACAAGGGGCAATGGGTTTGAACTGGCAGAGGGAAGATTTAGACTGGATGTTAGGAGGATGTTGTTTGCAGTGAGGATGGTGAGACACTGGCACAGGTTGCCCAGGGAGGTTGTGGCTGCTCCCTCCCTGGAGGTGTTCAAGGCCAGGTTGGAGGAGGCCTTAAGTGAGCTGTGCTAGTGGGAGGTGTCCCTGCCTATGGCAGGGGGTTGGAACTGGCTGATCCTTGAGGTCCCTTCCAACCTTCCCATTCTATGATTCTATGCTTCTATCAGTATTTCACTCACCTGTGTTGTAGGGCACTGTAGGTTTATTAACACTATGGGGCTGGCACATTTCAGAATGTTGAAGTAAAATAAAATGGTCTTGTTCCTGTGGAAGCAGAAACAAGACAACTGATGTTAGAAATGTGGGTGTTTATATATCCCAGCATTCCAAAACGTACAGCATACATTGGTGTTTCAAATTCTGTCGTTGTCAATGGTTACAGCACAAACACAAACCAGAAAAAAGCCAAATGCCAGGCAGACCCTGAGTATGTGCCATACTCAGAAATCTCTGCAACCAGAAGTATTTGGTCTAAAGAACGCTAAATTTTGCAAAAGTATTTTCCACAGCAAGATTTTAAGCTGAAATACCCTGCTTCTGAGAAGGGACGTCTGCAACCCCCCCCTGCAAACACACTGCTGCTTCTGGACACGCTGTGTGCGCCGCACCAACAGCGACCACCAGCCACACGGTGCCAGCTGCTTGCTTCTGTGCGCCAGAAGGTGGCACCAGAACCAACCAAAAGCTCCTTCGGAACCCGAAAGCAGGTGGCCAGGAAACCGCATGGTAACAGCACCTGCTGACAAGGCTGATAAACCTCCTTGGATAACAACGAGGGACAGTCGGAGAGGTTTGCACACCTGAATCCCGCACTTCTGGAGACAGCTTCTGGAGCTTGGGGCCTCGGGAGCGGGACGGCAGCAGTAACCATGCCTGAGCAAACCCCGAGCAACGCTGCAGGCTTGGGGCAGTGTGGCTGGAGAGCTGCTGGCAGAAAGGGATCTAGGGGTGGTAATAGACAGGAGCTGAATGTGAGCCAGCAGTGTGCCCAGGTGGCCAAGAAAGTCAATGGCATCCTGGCTGGCATTAAAAATGCTGTGGGCAGCAGCAGCAGCGAGGGGATCGTGCCCTTGGACTGGGCTCTGGTGAGGCCACAGCTCGAGTGCTGTGTTCAGTTTTGGGCACTGCAGCACAAGAGAGATGTGGAGGTGCTGGAGCAGGGCCAGAGGAGGGCAACAAAGCTGGGGAAGGGCCTGGAGAAGAAATCTGCTGAAGAGAGACTGAGGGAGCTGGGGATGGGTAGTGTGAGGATGAGGAGGCTGAGGGTAGACCTCATTGCTGTCTGCAGCTACCTGAAGGGACACTGTGGAGAGGCTGCTGCTAGGCTCTGCTCACAGGGAACTGGAGACAGAACAAGGGGGAATGGCCTCAAGCTGAGGCTGGGGAGGTTTAGATTGGACATTAGGAAAAGGCTTTTCATAGAGAGAGTGGTCAGGGACTGGAAAGAGTTTCCCAGGGACGTGGTGGAGTCCCCCACCCTGGCTGGTGAACCTTGTAGAGTAGGGTTCTAGGTTGGACTTGGTGATCCTGAGGGGACTTGCCAACCTGGGTGTTTCTGTGATTCTGAACCAAGGCTGCTCCTCCTCCTCCTGCTCCCACACCTCCCCATTGCACCCCCAGCACACAGCTCCCACCAACTGCTGAACATGGCTTTGCCTTCAAGGCCATACAGCGAGAGGGTTGGTGCCTCCTTGGCCTCCCACAAGAACTCCAAGAGAACTCACACCTTATTCACAGGGCATGAGTAGCAGAGCTGTATGTGAATGGATTTTGTACTCACTCATTGGGGGTATCTTTCTGACCACAGAACTGCCCATAGCTGTCAGTTGGATAAATCACTTTCCTGGGGTCACCATGCACCCAAGCTGCAAACAAACACAGAGCTTTTAACATTTCATTCTAGTGCCCATAGTTGATAGTTGAAATCAAGTCCCACGAAAATGTTATCACCTCTAATGTGCCACTGCAACCTGTGTTGATCACCACTGAAGGGTGCATGTCCTACTGGAAAAAGAAAATATAAACCAAACTAAACTGAACTAAGATATGAATGGATCAGTAAGAAAGCAAATCAGTTCTCTTTTTACTTTCAGGGCACATATATCTGGATTGTGTCCAAACCATGATGTAATGGACTTAAAAATAACAGTGATTAAAAGGGGTGAGGAGAGGAGCTAACTATGCAGAGCAATCTGAGTGCTCACAAAATACCACAATGCACTGAAATGAATGAGTAGTTTGTGACAGAAATACACAGGGTGTGACTGACCTAACGGACTCCATTTGCAGTAAGAATAGAAACAAACCCATTTTGTAAATGAAAACATTTCCTGACCCCTCACCTGGCAGCTGTCCCATTTTTCAGTTATCAAGCCTGCACCTGGCATCTTATGTACTATGTGCCAGCATGAACCACAGTAAGGAATGACAAAAGAGGTTTGTATTTAACTTTTTTACTTCTTTTCTCCACTTGGAAGCAGGATTTCTTCTCCATGTCACTTTCACCTGCACCATTCTTTCACTTGAAGGATCAAGTACAAATCAGCACCACTATCTTGAAGCTACAGTGTGTACACTTGATTAGGCTTCCTTCATCAAGCATCATTATGTCTAAGCCATAGTGTGCAAACTTGACTAGGCTGCCATCACAACCAGCCAGAGACCAGCCTTGGAATCCTTTTATAGAATCATAGAATGGTTTAGGTTGGAAGAGACCTCAAAGGTCATCCAGTTCCAATCCCCTGCCACAGGCAGGGACACCTCCCACTGGAACAGGTCACTCAAGGCCTCGTCCAGCCTGGTCCTGAACACCTCCAGGGAGGTTGTGGATGACAGAAGCACAGAATGGGATCAAAGATCACCTCCCTGGGCAACCTGTGCCAGTGTCTCACCACTCTCACTGCTACGAACTTCTTCCTAACATCCACTTTCAATGTCCCCTCTGCCAATTTAAACCCATTCATCCTCCTCCTGGCATTCCAAGTGTTTGTCAATAGTCCCTCTCCAGCTCTCCTGTAGTCCCCTTCAGATCCTGGAAGGCCACTCCAAAGTCTCCTGGAAGCCTTCTCTTCTCCAGGCTGCAGAGCCCCAACTCTCTCAGCTTGCCCTCATAGCAGAGCTGCTCAGCCCTCTGAGCATCATCATGGCCTCCTCTGGACTCACTCCAACAATGAGTTTTTGGCTACTAACTACTTAGCAGACCCTAAAGAATCAAAATTTCCTTCACTTTGAAGTATCACCTGAAAGTGAGATACAATGCCAGAATATAATTCCATATCATTGCCCTGATCTGACACTCTAAGGCCAGGTTGCCAGAGAGCTGCAGAGAAGACCACTGATCTCCTCCTATACATTTCCTTGTGCTGTATCATGTGAAACAGATCACAGTGTATTACAAAGATTCTAGCTCCAACCTTCCCCATACTTGCACTATGGACTGATAGTCTGTCAGGAGCCCACTTAGAATACACTTTAGCCTTTGATCTATGCAACCCACTTAGAACATCCTCCTTTAATTATCTCACTTTCTCTCAGCTTTGTGACACTGTATTTAGCAATCTATTTTGTCCTTTTCCTCAAGGTCACTTTGGCAAGAATTAAACAACACTGAAGACTAAGGATACATGAAATAGAGACAGAGCCTAAGTAAGATCTCAAGAATAGCAAAATTCACAGGCTCACAGGATGTCAGAGGTTGGAAGGGACCCAAAGAGATCATCCAGTCCAAGCCCCCTGCCAGAGCAGGACCAGACAATCCAGCTCAGGGCACACAGGAACACATCCAGACAGGCCTGCAAAGGCTCCAGAGCAGGAGACTTCACAACCTCTCTGGGCAGCCTGTGCCAGAGCTCTGGGTCCCTTACAGTCAAGAAATTCCCCCTTGTGTTGAGCTGCAACCTCCTGTGCTGCAGCTTCCATCCATTGCTCCTTGTCCTATCCCAGGCAGCAGTGAGCAGAGCCTGTCCCCCCCTCCTGACCCCCAGCCCTTAGAAATTTATGAACATTGCCTATGCCAGGACCAAGCAAATAAACTTAATCTTCTGTCACCTTCTTTGCAAACTTAAGAGCAATGACAGTGAGAGGATGCAAGTGCTAAGTACACAATTTTTCTGGCCTGGCTAGTGAAGAGTAAGTAGCTAATTCAATGCAGTGAAGAAGGCAGTTGTTAAGAACTAGCCTGACAGGGCAGTACTATGTTTTGCTGCACTACTGACAACTCATTTGATCAAGCACTACATTAGAAGGGATCCAGTCACATAAAATATTTATTCCAGCATGCCCTGATGCTCATAAGGCTGTAGTCTGAATGGTAGCACAAATATTTGGACTGAAAAAGAAAAGTAAAGGACAGCTGAACCATATTCCATGTCACATGGTTGACTCAGCCCTCAGAGCAGCATCCTATGACACCAGTACAGCATTTTCAGGAGGCCTGCAGTTAGGACAGTCCTTTTATTGATATGAATCCAACACACATGGACAGTATCAAAAATAGCTAACATCTGCCACTAAATGTCTATCAGATGCACTCCTTTTTTTTTTTTTTTTTTTCCCTGTGGTCTAGGGGCTGTATCAGTGGTTGTAAAGATTGAAGTGCTCCCTGTCAAGGAGAAAATGTGATTAGAACAATGTCATCCTGAGATGCTTAAAAAAAGAACTGCAAATCTGTTTGTAATTCACATTCTGGGATTCAGTAGTACCTGCCTCACTCCCTTTCCTTGGTATCTCTGAAAGGCTAGGATTTCATATCATTTAGCTTCCCTTAAAGGTATATTTTTACAGTATTCATGTCTGGAGAAACTGATCTACCAAATTGCTCCTATGGCTTTTTAATACAAGCAATTTACTAATGTATTAAAACAGGAAATCACAGAATTACAGAATTAATCAGGTTGGAAAAGACCTTCGAGATCTTTTAGAAGGAAGTTCTTTCCAGTGAGGGTGGTGAGACATTGGCACAGGTTGCCCAGGGAGGCTGTGGATGCTCTCTCCCTAGAGGTGTTCAAGGCCAGGTTGGAAGAGGCCTTGAGTGCCCTGTACTAGTGGGAGGTGTCCCTGCCTGTGTCAGGGGGTTGGAAACAGATGATCCTTCAGGTCCCTTCCAACCTCACTATTCTATGATTCTATAAGATCATCAAGTCCAACCTACCACCTAACACCTTCTGATTAACTAACCCATGGCACTAAGTGCCTCATGCAGCCTCCTTTTAAACACCTCCAGGGATGGGGACTCCACCACCTCCCCAGGCAGCCCATTCCAATGCCAATCACTCTTGCTGTGAAGAACTTTTTCCTAACATCCAGCCTGAGCCTGCCCTGGTGCAGCTTGAAGCTGTGTCCTCTTGTTCTGGGTGCCTGGCAGAAGAGACCAAATCAAACAAGTGACACAATTTATAACTCCACGTGGGTGACACTGGTATTATATATGCATCCCTTGGAACAATACACCTATTATAACTTAATACAAATTAATACAAGCTATTCCAAGTTACTACTTGGAATTCACCTGTCCTCTGGAATATGAGGCTTCTTGCCAAGAAAACATATCTACTGCTTTTTATAGGCACTTCTCTGAATTAAAATTTTCTCAAATTAAGAGGCTTAATATTTGTGAAGTATCACCCAGAGGAGACCAGTGCATCTGAAATAAACATGCAGAGTTAAGTCAGCTTTACAGGAAGAACCTGGGTCAGTGCAATCCCAAGCACAACTCCCAGCAATGGCTGAGAGCAGCCCTGAGGAAAAGGACCTTGGAGTCTGGGATGATGAAAAGCTCAGCATGAGCCTACAGTGTGAGTGCAGCCCAGACAGCAACTGTGTGCTGGGCTGCAGCAAGAGCAGTGTGGGCAGCAGGGCAAGGGAGGGGATTGTGCCCCTTGGCTCTGCTCTCCTCAGACCCCACCTGCAGTCCTGGGTGCAGTTCTGGAGCCCCCAGCACAGGAAGGACATGGAAGTGTTGGAGTGGGTCCACAGGAGGCCACAAAGATGCTGAAAGGGCTGCAGCAGCTCTGCTGTGAGGACAGGTTGAGAGAGTTGGTGCTCTGCAGCCTGGAGAAGAGGCTTCCAGGAGACCTTGGAGTGGCCTTCCAGGATCTGAAGGGGCTCCAGGAGGGCTGGGGAGGGACTACTGACAAGGTCTTGGAATGACAGGAGGAGGAGGAATAGGTTTAAACTGGCACCTATGAAACTGGATGTTAGGCAGAAGCTGTTTGCAGTGAGAGTGGTGAGACACTGGCACAGGTTGCCCAGGGAGGTTGTGGAGGACAGAAGCACAAAATGGGATTGAAGATTGAAGATCACATTCTGTGATTCTATCCTCCACAACCTCTCTGGATGTGTTCAAGGCCAGGTTGGACAAAGCCTTGAGTGACTTGTTCTAGTGGGAGGTGTCCCTGCCTATGTCAGGGGGTTGGAACTAGATGATCCTTGAGGTCCCTTCCAACCTAAACTAATTCTATGCTTCTGTGATTGTAAAAACTGCACACACTGCTGAATTGTCACTGTTACAGTCTATAACGTTAAAAGAATGGTAAGAATGTAAATCAGAGATTAACCCTTTCATTTCAGTGCAGTCACTCAACAGCTGTCACTGAAGCAGAATTAAGAAAGGCTAGTATCAAAAAGCATCTGACTTCATCTTTCTAGGAGAATTGATTGTCATTTACTCACTACATTCCTCCCCCATTGTTACACACCCACCCACACAGCTACGTGAGCTATTCGTACAATACTAGGGGCAAAATTTGACACAGATTTTCAGTCACAGAACTTCTGTGATCAACCTGCCTTTAATTGGGTTACTTCTCCAGCCAAATTAAACAGCAACCTAAACTGTATTCCCACTTATTCAAGAAACAGCAAAAATCCACTTTACCTTTTCTATAATAAAGCAGAATTCACAGTTAAGGACTGATTTAGAATTTATTTTCCCTTAGCATAAACTTCCTTGACTCTCACGTATTTTGTACAGAGCAGGCCCCTGGAACTGAACCAAAGCTGATCTCATCATGGACTTAGAAATAAATTAGAGTAAAAAGAATAGCTGAAGCATAGTGCAAGGAATGATGAAAAGCAGGGGCCACGTGGATCTGGGTTTGGAGGCGAACTAATGTTTCCAGACTGAATATTCAAATCTCATCTGTAACAAAGGTAGAAAAAGTCACCAGCTACAAATTTGATATCTGTTCCAGGAAAAGGCTCTAGTTCTAACTTGTATTTCATAAGGATTGCAAAAAAAGGGTTGTTCAGACCATTTGTGTCCAGCAGGAAACCACTGCACCTACAGGGCAGGGAATATGACCAATTCACTGTCCCACATCACAGCAACTACGTTGTTTGAGACTGCAGGCATGAATCATAGATTCATAGAATGGTAAGGTTGGAAGGGACCTCAAGGATCATCTAGTTCCAACCCCCTGCCATAGGCAGGGACACCTCCCACTAGCACAGCTCACTCAAGGCCTCCTCCAACCTGGCCTTGAACACCTCCAGGGACAGAGCAGCCACAACCTCCCTGGGCAACCTGTGCCAGTGCCTCACCACCCTCACTGCAAACAGCTTCCTCCTGACATCCAGTCTAAATCTCCCCTCTGCCAGTTCAAACCCATTGCCCCTTGTCCTGTCATTACAAGACCTCGTAAATAGTCCCTCCCCAGCCTTCCTGTAGGCCTCCTTCAGATCCTGAAAGGCTACTCTAAGGTCTCCTGGAAGCCTTCTCTTCCCCAGGCTGCAGAGCCCCAACTCTTGTATCCTGTACTCATAGCAGAGCTGCTCCAGCCCTCTGAGCATCTTTGTGGCCTCCTCTGGACCTACTCCAACACTTCAATGTCCTTCCTGTGCTGGAGGCTCCAGAACTGCACACAGTACTCCAGATGGGGTCTGAGGAGAGCAGAGTAAAGGGGCAGAATCCCCTCCCTTGCCACGCTGCTCTTGATGCAGCCCAGGACTCGGTTGGCTGGCTGAGCTGCGTGTGCACACTGTAGGGAGGAACTGGCTGGTCTTCTTCTGCTGCCATCTACTTCTCCAACTTCCACCATATGAGGTTCTTTGGAAACTGTACATACCAAGTTGACAGAGTTCTAGCCAAAAATTAAGGACATTTCTATAGTGCTAGAAAGAGAGCCAAGATCTGGCAGGACAAGAACACTGCACAGCTAGAAACTGTAAGCAGCTTTCATTTTGTCCAGGTAGCAGTAATTCAGAACACTGTTTGTCTGCACAGGTGTTTGCATGCTCAAGAAAAGCACAGGCCTTCCTCTTATCTGAGCCCAGCTTCTTCAGATCTGGCTTAGCATTTAAGCAGTGATAGAAGGGAGGAGAAGAACATCAATGAAGAATCAGCTAATGGAGCAGGAAGAGGAGGACAAGAGCGTAGACTTAGAGGGATGTCCTTCAGGAGCAGTGTACTCCCAGCACCCAATGGGATGCATGGCAGGTCTGCAACAGCTCTGCACAGCCCAGCAGCTACTGCTGCTTCTTCAGGCCAATGATTCACTTCCTCTTCTTCAGACTTTCCAGAGCAGACAACAGGTATATGTTGCATGAACATCTTGATAATCCCCCTCCAATCTCCTGTGACTAGGAGTCTGATTACTCTCTCTGAGCCAAATCCTTTCACAAGCCAAATTAACATTAGTGTCAATTTGGAATTAGGCATAGTGGGAGCAACTCATTCATTTAGGCCATGAGGGTAAAAAGATGCTTTGTTCCATAAGGAGAGGGCCTACAGGAACCAAATAGCAGCCACAGATGTGCTTTCAGTATCCGAAGGGGGCATACAATAAAGGCGGGAGGGACTTCTTAGGCTTAGGTAGGGATAGGACTAGGGGGGATGGAACAAAGCTAGAAATGGGTAGGGTCAGCCTGGATGTTAGAAAGAAGTTGTTCAGCATGAGGGTGGCAAGACCTTGGAATGGGTTGCCCAGGAAGATGATGGAAGTCTCATCCCTGGAGGTGTATAAGGCCAGGCTGGATGAGGCTCTGGACAGCCTGATCTAGTGTGAGGTGTCCCTGCTCATGGCAAGGGGGTTGGAACTGGATGATCCTTGTGGTCTCTTCCAACCCTGACTGATTGTACGATTCTATACCCCTCTCACTTCCTAGTGTGTGTCATTTCCTTCCTCACTTCCCTGTTTTCCTGAAGATACAAAGCTTCATGACAGGGCAGTAAGTGCAGGTGAACAAGAGAAGGAAGAAATACACAAGAGAGAATTCCCAGTGCTTGAGAGAGAGAACAGACTTTTCAGAACCTCTTCAGTGTCCACCTACTAGAGACAAAATGAGGAGGCAGCTCAGCATTGTGGCTTGGAGGACATTATGCTGCCATATAATTTAGTGGGAGGATGAAATAGAATATTCTCAGTCCGTGACTGGAATCACATAGGTTAAGTCATCACCTAAGTTAAGTCAGTCTTGCTTACAGTCATCTGTTCATGCTACAGACAGCAACTTTTTACAGTGACATAATGGTGGGGCTGGAAGTGACCTCTGGAGGTCACCTTGTTCAAAAACCCCTGCTCAGGCAGGGTCAAGAACAGGCTGCCCAGGATCACGTCCAGACGGCTTTTTGGAGGTTGCACAACCTTGCATAGAATCATAGAATGGTAAGGTTGGAAGGGACCTCAAGGATCATCTAGTTCCAACCCCCTGCCATAGGCAGG
>VWZE01019175.1:236660-252490 GCA_013396675.1 Eubucco bourcierii | reverse complement strand
CTGTAAAAAGGGTTCCCCCCCCCCCCCCCATATTGTACCACAAAGCACCCCTACACCCACACTTACTCACCCACAATTCCCAGTGCGATGTAGCCCAGGATGACAACTATGAAGATCACACAGCAAACAACATCTGTGCAGTGCCTGGGAACAAAAAGAAACACTTTACAAAATAAAGTGTCTAATGTGACCCCTTTGAAAACAGAGAGCAGCTATAAGGTATTCCAACATCTGAGTGAGAGAATCACAGAACCACAGATCACACAGGAGACCTGCATCTGTGCTTAGGAGAAATCTTGCTCACAAAATCATGCTTGAGGTGTAAGGCCCTGCTTTTGCAGCAAGACCACCAAATAAATGTGTATGCCTTTTGCATTGCTGACAGCAATAAACCTGGGTTTAAATATTCACAGGACAGGTCATTCCTTACAGGAATGAATCCAAGAGATCACTTACGGCATAAGCTACTACAGGACATCTGCCTCGACTTGTCCCTAAAGCTAGTATCAAATATTGCAAACAATGTGATGAAAGACCCATTCAGCAAAACTTAACCTGTGTTATAAATAGCTCATAAGTGGAGAAATCAGTGTGAAATGAAAAAAAGCCTTCATCCAACTCCCTCAACCTCTGCACAACATTCTGACTCAGCTGCCTGACCTCATTTAACGCAACCAAAATACACTCCACAGGGAGGATAAAACACCCTAACACACTGTGGAGAGCCACACTTTTCACACACAAGCAAGCAAACAGCACTTTCCAGCCAGAAAACTGAGCCAGCAGATGAACTGAATATTCAATTAAGTTACTATCTTCTACTTGTTGGTCTGCATATTAAGTTCATGCAGGCAGAAGGCTGATGTGGACGACCGGACTAATTTTCCTCCAGTGTCTGACCTTGATGAGAGCAGTTCCAGGAGTGCAATTAACATGAAGTATGACATTCCCACATGAGCAGGAGAAGGTCAGTACAAACTTGTGGAGGCCACCCGCTCCAAGGGCTACAGCTGGGGTGAGTAGTTCCTTCACAAGCCAACTCCCCTGGCCCTCATTTCTAAAGATGCATGGAAGTGAAACAGTTACCCTCTCATTGGCCTTTGGAGGGCTCACGGGTTAAGAAACTCTTGGAGCTAATGCTCTCACCAGGATCTAATTAACAAAGGAGTGAATTACTCATAAAAGGGTGTGTTGCCTGGCACCTCCTGATCTGAAGGATTTCAATCCCTGTTGTTATTTACCATGTCCTACTTATCTGACACAGTTTCCTTGAAGAACGGGGTTGTACGCCTAAAGGTGAAAGAACTATTAACTGGGCAGGGCTCATGTCCACACAGCCTGGCAGAGTTGCTCTGGTCTGCCCAACAGCTGTATTTAAAAACTGCTGCTGTTCTGACTTGATCCTGTCCCACTTCTCTGTGACATATGAGTGAGCAATCATCATCCTGGGACAGCTAAAAGCATGTTCCCAGTGAAAGGACCAGTTCATCAAACGAGCTACATTAACCTCTGCTTGAGAGTCCATGCAAGGAGCCAAGCGGATGCAAACTGAATCTCTCAAATTAAAGAAAGCTTAGAACCCAACTGTTCTGGAGCACTTAAAATTCCTTCCTTCTCCCCCACCCCCACCCCCCCACCACGGGTTTGAATGGGGAGGAGAAGAAGGTGTGAAAACTGCTTTCCCCCCCCGCTCCTGTGGGCTTGAAGGGGGAACAGCAAAAGGTGTCTTTTCCACACGTGTACTGAGGTGTGTGGCAGCCCACACTGGGGACTGGGCTGGTGGCTGGCTGGGTTTTCGTGCCCAGTATAAAATGGCAAATGGACACTTTGTCTAGAAAAGCATAAATAAAGCAAGGGAGAAGGCACCAGGTTCCTGCCTCAACAGAGCTCCTGCCTAGATGGAGCTCCCACTCCTGCCTTGACAGAGCTCCTGACAGGACAGGTCCCTGTCTTGATAGAGACTCCTGCCATGACTGAGTTCCCATTTTAGACCACCCTCGCTTTTGGATGGCTCCTACCTTCTTGCACAGCTCTGGGTTTTGCACCGCCCCTGCCTTTGGATACCTCTCCCCACTTTTGCACCATTCTGTGCAAATCTGCAAGCTTGGCAAGCCCTGGGGTCCTTTTGAGAGAGCTGCTGGCAGCACCTGGACCCGGTTACTCTTGGACCATAGTGCAGCTGACTTACCTGGCTGCTATTGCAAGCGGGGCAGACCCAAGCAGTTTGGCTTTCCCCTGCTCTGCAGAGGCAGCATCGCTTCCACAAATCCCTGTCCTGTGGCAGTCATGTCTGCAGACACTCCTGACCTTGATGGCTTTTCCACCCTCCTTGGTCTGCTGCTTTGGATCCACGATTGGATATTTCTTGCAGCATCAGAAGGCAGCTGAGCCACAGAGGAATCCAGCAAGGGATCATTTCCAATTTCCTATCTCACCTCCGTGAGGAAAACCTGCTGGTCGCTTAATTTTCTGTTCAGCCTGACTGGTAGTGGGATAAAGCTGTGTCTGTAGCTTAGCCTTTTCCATTCCCTGACTTCCTAAACCACTACATTTGTCCCTAACATCCTGTAGAAGAATTCCCGATCGAATTAGAACCTGTAAATAGACCTAAACTAGTGTGGCCGTTTGAGTTAGATTCCTACCTCAGACATTAAAAAAGTGGAAGCTCTGAGGTGAACTTTCTAGGAATAGGCCATATAATGGCAACAAAGAATAAGTTAATATAATTTCATTGGAGTGTCAAGAGCTTTATTTCTGGAAGCACTGCCTGTACTTGCTCCTTGCTGCTTCCAATGCTTTGCCTGCTGCTATCTTCCCCTTGACACTGTTTTGGCTGCTGCTGCTGCTGCTTTTGCTGCTTCGCCACTGCTTGACCCCTTCCCCATCTTCCCTCAGGTTATTATATTCCTGTAGTAGTTGTATTCTCCCTATACTGTTATATTTAGTTTAAACTCTAAGAAATAAATTATTTTTTTTCCTGACTTCACAAAAGAAGTCCATGTGAGTTTATTCTACCAGGGGAGAGATCCACCCTAACCCGGTTAACACCAGTTCTGTATATAGTTTGGGGGTAGGATTTTCAGGAAAATGAAATAATTATATAACTCCTGACTCAGCTACATTAGTTCCCTGCCTCCACGACACCAACTCCAGCTAGCTGGCACAGAGTAACTTTCAGCACTTGCCATTCTTCCCCTTTTTCCAGCCTGTTTTTCCTCTCACAGAGAACCACTGCTCTTTACCATAAAGAACATACAGATGGACAGAACTTTTGAACAGACAAAGACCTTTCAGTGTGTTTCTACGTATGGAAAAGAAATGAAAAATCCTGTACAAAAACACTTTTAATATCTCAATGAAGTAAATGTTTAGTGAGGCAAACATGGTACAGAATCCAAAGTCACTATGACAGTAACCTAAGGAAGGACAACTGCTCAAAGGAGAAGCAGTAGTGCTAAGACAATGCTGCTTATTTTCTCAGCCACCATTCAGAAGCAGTTCTGAAATTGCTCAAGCTTGGCTCTAGCCACATCAGAGTCGTTTTTTTAAGAGGCACAATATTTAATTCAAAATATCTCAGGAGAAATACAGCACCATAAATAGTTTAATTACAACTCCTACAGTCTCAAAAACCTCTTGCAGTCCAATTCTCACAGGTCTCATTTTATGATGCCCTAAATGCAATTAAAGGTTACACTCATTTGTGCCAAAGCCGCCTTATAAAGCTGTGCAGAGCCACTATGGACAAGTCCTTTACCAGAATGCAGGAGTTTCTGTTCTTTCTAATGCACAATCTTCTTTCTCTGCAGTACCTAGCAAAAGTCACTGTTGCCAAATACTGCTGGAAAAGTGTAAACATGTAAAAAAATATGCCAGAAGGACATAAATCTTCTTCTGTGTCTCTTCAGAGACATTAGAAACCGTTGATGGTCACTGATTGCTGAGCATGCAAAATAACTGCTTGTCTTACAAGGTACACTGGGTGAAGCTTTGGCTTCATTTAACAGCTCAAGCAGCTCACTCTGAGAGAGACCCATATTACTTCATAAAAACCAGGCTCCACAGGAGAGGGGGAAATGTATAACATTTTAAATCAATACACTGAAATTACTGCATAAAGATATAAAAGCTACACAATGAAGATTCTGCACATGTCAGGAGGGGGGGGACAGGCTCTGCTCACTTGCTTCCTGGGACAGGACAAGGAGCAGTGGATGAAAGCTGCAGCACAGGACGTTCCACCTCAACACAAGGGGGAATTTCTTGACTGTAAGGGTCCCAGAGCACTGGCACAGGCTGCCCAGAGAGGTTGTGAAGTCTCCTTCTCTGGAGACTTTCCAGGCCTGTCTGGGTATGTTCCTGTGTGCCCTGAGCTAGATTGTCTGGTCCTGCTCTGGCAGGGGGTTTGGACTGGATGATCTCTTTGGGTCCCTTCCAACCCCTAACATCCTGTGACCCTGTGAGATTTCCAAAGCTGCAGGGACTGGAACGCTGTGAATTGCATCTTTACCTAATCAGGAGATATTGGAAGCTCATGCTTTTTCCTGAAACCCACTCAGAAATTATCCAGACATGCTTTGATTGAAAATAGACTCAATATGATTTTTTTCAAACTAAGAAGGAGATCTGTTAAGGCAAATCTGCTTTTTCACTTTGTTTCAGGATAATGAGGCAGAGTAAAATCAACCCAGGACTTTGAATTGTTAAATGGAACCCTAAGGAAGCTGGATTAATGGAAAAAAAAAATGGTGATGAGAACAGGAGCTGGGAACACTGCTGATCACAGGGCTCTGCAGGCTTTCTTACAGATAGGGCTATCATACCTGTATACAATCACCTTGTCTGAACATTCAAAGGTTAATGAGGAAAGTCACTTCACATTTCTTAGAGCATAGACAATACAAACATTCAAAATGTTTTTGCTACTAGCCAGGACTGGAAATTTGGATGTGTTTTGGTACTTTTAAGATAATCCAAGTTCCACAACCCAAACCAAACCAGTTTGGAGACTGTGTATTTGAACACAGCAGTTTCCATAGAGATAAACTGCTGATAAAACAGATTCATCATTTTCAGGCGACGTAACAAAAGGCCTTCATTTGGTTAAGTGCACAGTTCAGGCTCCCACATCACATTTTATTGCTTGCTGCTTCCATTTAGTTGAATTTATGAAGCCTGATTTGCTTTCCACCACCTCTCTGGAAGACAGTGGCTTCTTGGCTTCTCCTGCTGCGTTCCACATGGCAGTGCATGCAAACAATACTTTTTGCATGGGTAATGGCATCCTGGCAAATGAAGGCAAAGATAAAATCATCTGCACAGAGTATTAGTGCATAAAAGCTATTTACTCACTGACAGCTCATGCACTTAATTGTTAATGACTGACTGGACCTCTCTCTTTTTGGCAGCTTCGTGTCCAATCTGCTACAAGTGCAATTTTGCTCGAGGTGCTGCCCTAGCAAGGAGCCACAAAGTGTGTTAGTTACACAGCATTCACTATGGCAGCACCCACAAACAGGCTTCAGCAGGGCTCTGTGCAACCACAGGGCAAAGCAAGGCTCAGGACCTTCACTGCATGACTTTCAGGTTACTACTTTCAATTTTGCTGACACATTAACACGGCCACTAACGTCCTCACTTCGGAGTTCCTCCTCCCTGCCTGACTAACAGCTTGTGTTCTGAGACTTCCCTAAGTCAAGGTGATGTTATACTATACCACAGAATGCCATGGACAGCTCTGAAGACTATTTTCCTCACTGAGGCTGAGCTGAGAAGCAAGATCTTCTGCTGTCTACCAAAACTCTTCCTACATCATTTTGAGGTGAGAAATGCAGAGCTACTGCTTTAACCTGTATGGGCATTTGCTTGGTGAATACAGTATAGAAAACCTTACAACTATTTTCTGGTAGTAATGTATAAACACTTCATAACATCCCAAACTATCACTTAAATTAATTTCTATATAGAGTGCACACAGTCACACTGGCAGTACCATAAAGATACTTCTAAAATTAGGACTAACTCCCTAAAGAAACATTTCCATTTATTTCTAAAATTACTAGCTTTCAGAAAGGAAAAGAAGAAACACATCCTGCATAGATGAGAACACTATCTGTGTCCAAGTGAGAGCACCACAAGGCTGCAGTTGTAAATGTTGTGCTGAGAAAGACAAAGCTGATAAATAACTTATGATTCTCTAATTTCTTTTTCTCATTATGATAGCAAGTGCTAGTTTAGAACTGATTCTCTGTGTTACATTTACATCTTGAAAAACACTGACAAACATCCCCTGATTTGTTGGATGCTTTCTGAGCAATTGCACTCTGCTTGTAAGCTCCTGGACCTTCTAAGTGATAACAGACATTCTTTCATCTGCAGCACTGACTGACAGCGAAGTCAAGTTAGGCTGTTCTGGCAGGAGGGTTTGTAACAAAGAAATGTGTTTCAGAACCACTTTTAGGTTAGATACAACCCACTTTTAGAATCATAGAATCACAGAAGGTTGGAAGGGACCTCAAGGATCATCTAGTTCCAACACCCTGCCATAGGCAGGGACACCTCCCACTAGTACAGGTCACTCAAGGCCTCATCTAACCTGGCCTTGAACACCTCCAGGGAGGGAGCATCCACGACCTCCCTGGGCAACCTGTTCCAATGTCTCACCGCTGCTATTTGCACTGTGCACTAATGTTTCCATGAAGAAGAGAGGCAGATAATCCTGAATGGTGTAGAATGAGAACAGTAAAAAAAAAAAACAAACCACCTGAGAGGACTGTAGTCATAGTCATACCAGGAGGTGACATCATCTTGATAACATCATTTTGGATTTTCAAGAATCTGTTCACCCAGAGTCAATCAACCAACACAGCAACTGTGTTTTAATACTTTTCAACAAAAATGTGTTTGCATAAAACACACCAAACTCTACACACAGCCTCCCAGAGAATGTTGGTACTAGCACAGCATGTGTACTATGCACCTTAGTAGACATTAATACACTGCTATTAAGACCTGCCTGTCTCTTTTTCTGTTTTTTCAGGCTTTTAGTGGTTTGGGGAATAGGTTTGGTGCTCAACAACTTCAAAGAATCATTTCTGTTCTACAGCACCTCCAAAACAGCATCAGCTTCAGCAGCCATGGTGACAGGATGTGACCTTTTCCAGCTGGCTCTGCATCTTTCAATGCAGGTATGTCCAATTTGCAGCCTCTCTCCCTAGAAACCCACTCTGATCGTAGGAACTAGGTAATCTTTTTTGCTTTGAAGACTGTGGTTTTTTAATAATTTTACTTTAGTAATTGAAAAAATTTGCTAAAGAGCTGCCTTTTCTTTATTTTTTAAAAATATTATTTATTAAAAATAATAAACTACTTCAATAGCATTGTCTATAGTGTACTGCACAGTGCAGCACTGTTGACCCTAACAGGCCAGGCAAGTCACTTGGGTATCTTGCAGAAAGAGTATGTTTTATCTGAATTCAAGTGCAAAGCATGCTCAGTAAGCATGAATGCAGCTATCACTGCCCTGTACAATTAAGTCATGCCCTTAATGCTTACCAAACTGATCCTTTTTCTTGTGTTCCAAACACCACCACATCCCTGAAGCACCACAGAACACACTGTGTGTGGCTACTCAGCTGCTGGGGATGTACAATTAGAACAGCACATGTGTGTGCCTGGAGCTGCAGAAACTGCCACAGCACCCACAGAGGTGGAACAGCAAGTCACGGCACAAAACCTCTTCCTACCAGTCCTATGACAAACTAATAGTAAAGCCAAGAGAACTTCTGCCAGCATACCACACCTAGAGTTTAACTACCCTTCACACACAGGAGGCAAAGGCACAGCAGCAGACTGCCCAGATCATTAAATTTGCTTCTTTCATGAAGGGTGCACATGCAGCCTACAGCAACACAGGTATCTCTCATTCCAGAGACACTTTCCACACAGGCAACTCAAGTGAGGGTTTCAGGGCTGCCTCTCCATCAGCACACATCACTGACAGCATGTCACTGCTGTCACTACTCAAGCACTACCCAAGTCCTGCTTAGGACGTACCCTGACAACTAGCCACAGCACAGATAGCATGGTGCACACCCAGGCATGCTCTGAAGAAGACTAATCAGTCCCTTGATGAGGTGGCCACAGGAGCAGGAAACCAGCTATAGACAAAAGCACAGAGTGTCCCAGGGTTCCAGCCCTGTGCTGTATGGGAACAAGAGAGACTGCATCCCATGGTCATGGCACCCCAGAATGTAACATCACCTCCTGTGGTGTTCCTTGTATCAGGTATGACAGCAGGTACAAGGCTAACAGGCATACAGAATTGACATTTAAATTAAAAGTACTTAGGAGTAGACAGCTAAACATGCCCCAGTAATCATACATCCTCAAGAGTGGTAAGGACTGGATTCAGGATTTCAAAGAACTGCAGCACCAAATTCACAAGATTTGTTAACAAAATTTTCTATCCTCTGTTCGCTGCAAAATCAAAATAATTACATAGAATAAGTTAAGTTATTTACCTGTTATGAATAGGTCCTCTGAACTTTGGGTCAAATTTCCTTGGTTCACCTGCATTCAAAATAAAACAGTATAAAAATCTGTCCTTATTTAGAATCAAAAACTAAAGACAGGGAGGTGCTAACAGTAGTCTTTGAAGAATGTCTTTCATATATTCCTCTTTAATCAGTTCTGTTAAAAACACTTCATGCAGGCAATGTCAGTATTTCACCAATACAATTACCTAGTTTTTGCAGAAGAGGTTAAAGTTTTTTTCTTCCAGCTCAAAAACTTGGGAGTGCCTCAGGTTTACTACATGATAAATTACCTGTAGTGTCCACCTCATCACTAGCCCTCTGCACACTGTTCACAGCAGAGAGCTGCTGTTGAGTCTGACACTCATGTGCAAAGTGTGTTTGGCAGCAGCGAACCCACTTCTCTGCAGCTAAGTCCTTCTGATTTGTCTCTACAAGAGCACTTTAGTCATGCCTGTACTTAACTCTGTACTTACAGCCTTGCAGAGTAATTTGTACTTCCCACTGCTTTGGTTAAAGGACTTTATAGACATTGAGCTGTCACAGTTTGCCCTTCTTGCATTAGGCTTATCAGATGACAACACAAGTCTGGAGACTGCAGAAATTCAGTGCCGACCTTTCCCTATACTACCCTGCAGAGGTAGTGTAACTGCACTGGTTTCTCCAAAGCCAGAGGTGAGGTACAGCACCACAAAGCAGGCAGAAGAACCTAATTCCCAAGTGCATGCAGTCACCACACACTGCAGTGCCAGAAACAGATCAGGTTTTAAAGGTACAGTTGATTATCTGTACACCCCTGAATATGGTTGTTGCTTTATATGAATCTCAGAACAATCTGAAGGTAAAGCCAGGGCCCTCATAGAAACAGGCAGTAACATCTGGCCTGGGTGTACAGATGGAAGGAGTGAAACATGACACATCTTTTCCAAGTCTGGCTGCCCTGCCCAGCATAGTTCTGGTTGATTCACTTTATACATAAGCAAACTATATTAAGAAACCATCAAATACTAACCCACCAAGCTGTGCTTCAAACGTGGACTTGAGTAAGAGGAATTACAGTGTGATTTCACTTGGAAACAAGTAACAAAAATTTACAATAGGATCTCAGTTTTCAAGTTTCAAGCTACTCCATGAAGAGCAGGAAAGAGTCCTTCATCTGGCAAACCAGGACTTTGATTTTACCTTTTGGAGTTAGCTATTCAGTATCTGGGGCTTTTTTTCTTTTCTTAAGCTCAGTAATTATGGAGAATTGAAGAACCAAACTTTGTGCAAGGAAAAATTACTTCTTTGTTCACATGTCAATGCTACAATACAAATTACTGCTTTTGAGTGCTTTCTCATCTTCTGAACATTAAAGGGTGTGACCAGGCTAGGCTTTGCCCCACCCACAGAAAAAAACAAAACAAACCAAAACCAATTTTCTTCAATTAGAGAAGAATTCTGCAACTTTTCAAAAGCAGAATTTACTTACTGACTAAATGCCAGACATTGTTCCTGGTTTATAACAGGAAAAGCTTATCAAAATACATACAGCCCAGTAAAATAAACACAGCAGGTAACAAAACTTTATTTGCCCTTCATCCGAGGTTTTCAGGTCCACCTTACCAAGCTGGAAAAGGAAGGGACACAACTGCATAGGATATTCACTACAAAGAGGGAGGTCATTCTCCCCCTGTACTCTGCACTGGTTAGGTCACACCTTGAGTACTGTGTCCAGTTCTCGGCCCCTCAATTTAAGGACACTGAGGTACTTGAACGTGTCCAAAGAAGGACAACGAGGCTGGGGAGAGGCCTCAAGCACAGCCCTATGAAGAGAGGCTGAGGGAGCCTCTTTAGCCTGGAAAAGAGGAGGCTCAGGGGAGACCTTGTTGCTGTCTACAGCTCCCTGAAGGGTGGTTGTAGCCAGGAGGAGGTTCCTTTCTTCTCTCAGGCAAGCAGCACCAGAACAAGAGGACACAGTCTCAAGCTGTGCCAGGGGAAGTTTAGGCTGGAGGTGAGGAGAAAGTTTTTGACTGAGTCATTGACTGCTGGAATGGGCTGCCCAGGGAGGTGGTGGAGTCACCATCCCTGGAGGTGTTCAAGACGGGTTTGGACGTGGCACTTGGTGCCATGGTCTGGTCTTGAGGTCTGTGGTAACAGGTTGGACTTGATGAGCTTTGAGGTCTCTTCCAGCCTTGGTGATACTGTGAGAATCAGAGATTCATAGAATGGTTTGGGTTGGAGGGGACCTTAAAGATCATCTAGTTCCAAATGCCTCTGCCATGGGCAGGGACACTTCCCACTAGAAGAGGTTGCTGAAGGTGCCATCCAAACTGGTTGTGAACACTCTTCAGGGAAGGGACACCTGGGCATACCGTACCAGTGTCTTTTCCTACACGTTATGCACTGTTTTCCAGACAGAAAGGAGAGATTTCTGATCTCCTTGGTATGGCAGCAACCCAACTTCTCAGAAACGTGGCAAATTTTCAGCAGGGAAGCCACAGACTTCTGTTCTGCTTGCAGATGTTTCTGCAGTCCATCTATGTTGTACTGAGGAAGCCTGTTGAGATGGCTAATCTCCTGAGCTTCCTGAAGGTAATAGGCTTCCACAAGTGTCCTCCTTTCCATAAGACCACTACTAAGAGAGTGTCAGTCACAGTAAATGGCTCAAATTTTGTTATTTATGTAATACTTGTGTACTTCTGAAATGGAGCCAAGGAAATGCACACCAAATCATAGAAGTGTACTAGGTGAACATATTCGAGTGCAGCAGGTGAACTCCACAATTCTGCTACAATGAAGACTTAACATTCACTAACTAGTAGGCAAGGAAATAAAACCAAAGCACTCCAGAAAGCAAACTCTGATTGAAATGGAGACTTTCATCTCCATCAGACAAGAGAAGGGATGCTGTGAGATAGTAACAGTCATTAACAGCTGTGAAATTATTGCAGTCCTGCAAACCTCTTCCAAGTGCTGATCTTCACTACCAGCCCCCAGGCTGCTTCCTGTGGCACTGCACAGTGCCACACTGCTCAGACCTTTATTCTGCTCTAGATATAAATTCATTATACTGTCTGGCAGCTTACCTAGGAAAAGGCAACTCTATTCTAAGTTAAAAACACACTAAAAATCACTGACAGAAGTAGCCATTAGCATCACTGAAATATTCCTTATCAACTGTGACCGACAACAAAAATAAAAAAGGACCTTGTTTGTTTCAGTCTCATTTTCTCTAAATTAGCTATCAAATTTCCTATTGAATTACTACTGTGTTTTAAAAACTAAGATTCTTTGGAAGTGACATGCAAAGTATTTGTGTTATTAGTATTTACATAGCCCCTGTTAAAAGTAAGCCACTTTCTAAAACAGCCCAAACACATTTACAAAGCAAGCTTAAGGAGTATGATATGCATAAGGAAGAAAGCAATGGTGTAGGATACAGATTATCATTTTCATGCTAAGACTAAAAACTGAGATATTCACTCTTTGCAGGTGAGATGGATCCATTACACAGGCTGCTTTAGAACAGAAAAGTTTTAACTTTGTATGTTGAATTATCACTGTAAGTATTCTACAAGATATCTCACTTATCAATTCTGACTTAAAAGAGCATCCAAATTTAAGTGTTGCACTTCATCACTGTAATCATTTTTAAAAGCAAATCCAAATTACTTATCTAAAATTTAAAAAAAAAAAAATTATACATAAATAAAGTTTAACTTCGATCTGCAATTTACATAAACTTGGACAGGTCAAGCTGGAAAAAAGAAACTAAGATACTGTTAATAAATGAAGAAAAAAACACTTAGGGTTGGAATCAAGTCCATTAAAGTCACTGAAATAACACAGTTGAAGTACATGAGATCAGGCTCTTAAGATCAGGCTCTTAAGAGCCATGAGTACATGAGATCAGGCTCTTAAGATCAGGTTCTTAATATTAGGCTCTTAAGAATTTTCTTAAGCAAGCAGGTAAATTACCATGTTTTCCATAGTAGTTTTCTTCATCTCTGTCCATGTCACTGTACCTGCCTCACTTCAGCAAGCTGTCTGTGTGAGGTATTAACTGTGGACCTCTGTGTTGTTAGCACCTTTCCCCAGCAAGCACAGGTATCCAAAAATACTATTGAAATAGCTTTTTTAATACAGCTGAGTGTCAGGGACTTCTCCAGTGAGAATGGAAATTCACAAAGCAGGCAGCCTCAGTGCATGGGAAGTTATCAGGCAGTGACTGGCCCACCTACTGCAACCAAGGCTGATAGTGTGAATGCTTCTTATCAGCTTGCATTAACCTACAGTGAATAAGCAGAAATGGAAATGTTTGCACCTCAATGTCACTGGATCTCGCAGAAACCAATCCAACCAAAGAACTGGCCCATGATTTGCTAACTGAGAATAAGGTATCACACTGCCAGTAATTACTGTGCTTTTCCAGCCTGTGCTACTGTGAGAGGAAAGCCTTTACATGTCACAGCTGGCCAATCTGCACACATCGCTAGCTCCCCAATGTCCAAGTCAGGCAAGCACAAACCCCAAGATTTATTTGACACAAGTCTAAAAATGTGAACTGTCTGCTAACACATTTTCATTTGTGCCAAGCAGAACATTTATCTACAGTAGTCACCATGTAGTAAATTATTTTCTTAATCATTTTGTATTTCTGCACCACACAGAAGTGTGGAATAGAAGAGTTAGCACTAAAAAACCTTAGCGTTGTTAATTTAGATACTGCAGTGTCTCTGTAGTAAAAGGAAGTACAAAGTGGTATATTGGGTATGGGAATCCAAAAGTCTGAAGCCATCTAAAAAGGAAGCATGCTAGCAACCTCTCTTTTAGCCACAAAAAAGCAGAATCCCTGTATGGTGACCCTGAGCAGTAGAAAACTCCCATTCTCTGTGGAATGACTAAAACAAACAATTGAATGGGGATTTAAGAAATGTTTATAAATCTCTGAGGGCTGGGGGTCAGGAGAGGGGGGACAGGCTCTGCTCACTGCCTCCCTGGGATAGGCCAAGGAGCAATGGATGGAAGCTGCAGCACAGGAGGTTGCAGTTCAACACAAGGGGGAACTTCCTGCATGGAAGGGTCCCAGAGCCCTGGCACAGGCTGCCCATAGAGGCTGTGGAGTCTTCTTCTCTGGAGCCTTTCCAGGCCTGTCTGGATGTGTTCCTGTGTGCCCCAAGTTAGATTGTCTGGTCCTGCTCTGGCAGGGGGCTTGGACTGGATGATCTCTTTGGGTCCCTTCCAACCCCTAACATCCTGTGAGCCTGTGAATAATTCCATAATGAGAGACACATACACTTGTACATGCATTCCTATGATAAGCTTACAAAGGTTCAACTCCATGCAGGAACAACAAAAATCACATTTTTAAATGGTCTGTCACGGTGCAGTACACAATGACAAAGAACAACAATCTCCCAGTTCACAACTGATGCCTGTGCTATGAAGTCACAGTCTGTTTTCTCATTTTGTTATTACAGATCTTCACAGCAATGTGCAATGTTTACCCAAAGAGATACTCAGCATAACCAGTAGATAATATAATGAGGACGTAGACTGCTTTGACTTGGGGGTGCTGGTGGAGGAGAAACTCAATCTGAGCTGTCAGTGTGACCTTGCAACCCAGAGAGCAACTACAGTCTGGGCTGTAGCAAGAGCAGTGTGGGCAGCCCCTCCTGCCCCTCTGCTCCACATTGCTGAGACCCCACCTGGAGTGCTGCAGTCAGTGCTGGAGCCCCTGGGACAAGAAGGATGTGGATGTGCTGGGAGGTGTCCAGAGAAGGGCCACGAGGATGAGCAGAGGGCTGGAGCTGCTCTGCTGTGAGCAGAGACTGAGGCAGTTGGGGTTGAGCAGTCTGGAGAGAAGGTTCCCAGGTGACCTTCTTGGGGCCTTTGAATATCTGAAGTGGGCTACAAGAAGGCTGGAGAGGGACTTTTTAGGCTGTCAGGTAGGGATAGGACTGGGGGGAATGGAATCAAGCTAGAAATAAGTAAATTCAGCCTGAATGTTAGGAAGAAGTTGTTCAGCATGAGGGTGGTCAGAGCCTGGTAGGAGTTACCAAGGGAGGTGTTGGAAGCCTCATGCCTGGAGGTGTTTAAGGGCAGGCTGGATGAGGCTGTGGGCAGCCTGATCCAGTGTGAGGTGTCCCTGGGCATGGCAGGGGAGCTGGAACTGGATGATCCTTGTGGTCCCTTCCAACCCTGACTGATGCTATGATTTACTACAAAGTATTAACCATTTCCTGAACTCTCACACTGAGCTACCTCCCAAGATTTCCTGCTGTCCTTATGCAAATGCTGAAGAAAAGCAGAGCAGCAGAGAAGCCAAGTGACTGTAATCCTAGTTTGCAGCTCTGGCAAAGGCTGCCTCAGTAAATCTCAATATAGTACAATAACAGAAGGCCCTGACCAGACACTGCTCAACACACATGTACACCAGCTAGCATGGCATTTCACCAGCAATACCCAACTCCAATCAAATGGTATTTCTACTTTAATACCTATTAGCCTATTCAGAGTTCCTCCTTGGTGTCTGGGCAGCAATTACATGTGGTTAGAAAACTTGTGGGGGGTTATTTTTATTAGAAAGGTGTACGTACATGTGCTGCTTCCCTCTACTATTGTGAACAGCCACAATCAAGCAATTAAGAGCATTCCTATAACTTGCTTTTGCAATAGCAATGCCTCCTTTAGGGTAAGTGTATACCAGCTTCTCATTCAATACTCAAAGATACAAGCACACAAGATGGTTGGACTAGATGATCTTACACACTTACTCCAACCCAAACAAATCCATGATTCCAAGCCAACAAATCAGGCTGGTAATGAATGGTCAGAGTGTATCAGGATTGAAGGAGATTCATCCCAAATTATGTTTCTAACAAAAATAGTATCATAGAATCATAGAATGGTAAGGTTGGAAGGGACCTCAAGGATCATCTAGTTCCAACCCCCTGCCATAGGCAGGGACACCTCCCACTAGTACAGGTTACTCAAGGCCTCATCCAATCTGGCCTTGAACACATCCAGGGAGGGAGCATCCACAACCTCCCTGGGCAACCTGTGCCAGTGCCTCACCACCCTTACTGTAAAGAACTTCCTCCTAACATCTAGTCTAAATCTCCCCTCTGCCAGTTTAAGCCCATTGCCCCTTGTCCTGTCATTGCAGGACCTTGTAAATAATCCTTCCCCAGCCTTCCTGTAGGCCCCCTTCAGATACTGGAAGGCTACTATCAGGTCCCCTCGAAGCCTTCTCTTCTCCAGGCTGAATAGCCCCAACTCCCTCAGCCTGTCCTCATAGGAGAGCTGCTCCAG
>VWZE01019175.1:221393-236440 GCA_013396675.1 Eubucco bourcierii | reverse complement strand
CTCCAGCCATTCACCACCCAGCCTGTATTTGTGCTTGGGATTGTGCCTACCCAGGTGCAGGACCTTACACTTGGCCTTATTGAATTTCATCAGGTTGGCCTGGGCCCAACTCTCCAGCCTGTCCAGGTCCCTCTGGATGGCATCCCTGCCCTCTAGCAAGTCGACTGTGAAGTATGAAGATTTTGATGCTCCTGCCCCTCTAGTTAGGAGTAGGAAAACACAAAACCGACACAAATTCTTGCACAATTCATAGAATCATAGAATGGTAAGGTTGGAAGGGACCTCAAGGATCATCTAGTTCCAACACCCTGCCATAAGCAGGGACACCTCCCACTAATACAGGTCACTCAAGGCCTCCTCCAACCTGGCCTTGAACACCTCCAGGGAGGGAGCAGCCACAACCTCCCTGGGCAACCTGTGCCAGTGTCTCACCACCCTCACTGCAAACAACTTCCTCCTAACATCCAGTTTCAATCTCCCCTCTGCCAGTTCAAACCCATTGCCCCTTGTCCTGTCATTACAAGACCTTGTCAATAGTCCCTCCCCAGCCTTCCTGTAGGCCCACTTCAGATACTGGAAGGCTACTCTGAGGTCTCCTGGAAGCCTTCTCTTCTCCAGGCTGCAGAGCCCCAACTCTCTCAGACTGTCCTCACAGCAAGAGCTGCTGCAGCCCTCTTAGCATCTTCATGGTCCTCTTCTGGACCCACTCCAACAGTTCCACGGCCTTCCTGTGCTGGGGGCTCCAGAACTGCACACAGGACTCCAGATGGGGTCTGAGGAGAGCAGGGTAAAGGGGCACAATCCCCTCCCTTGCCCTGTTGCCCACACTGCTCTTGCTGCAGCCCAGCACACAGTTGCTGTCTGGGCTGCACTCACACTGCAGCCTCAGGTTGAGCTTTTCATCATCCCAGACCCCCAGGGCCTGTTCCTCAGGGCTGCTCTCAGCCATTCCCCACCCAGCCTGGAGCTGTGCTTGAGATTGTGCCTACCCAGGTGCAGGATTCACCGAGATAGAATTCATCTATCCATTTCAGAAGCAGAAACTTCTTCAACATTTACGGAAGTCTGATCTTTGTAATTTAGTTTAATATTGCAAAAAAAAAATCCATATGGATGTTTGAAATGTAGAGCTGCTTATTAGCAGTGAACTGAATTTCAGTTAAACATGATTCTTTTTTAGCTGCATTTTAAGTCACATGCAATGTTCTTTATACAGAAACAGCCTCATGATCCTACTAATATAAGGCATTACTTTAGGACACAGGCATGCAGAAGCAGTCTATTAAGTCAAGAAGTTGACAACAGCATAAAAACAGCTCTGCCAGGAAGTCTTGTACCCAGTTTACAGGCATACAGGGCTTTCATCCTCTTTGAAAGACTGATGTAATTTTGCTATGAGATCATGCACCAACACACAATTACATTTCAGTTATAATAAAAGCACACTTCTTATCCCTCTCTTGTGTAATAACTCAAGATTAAATGGCAGCCTTCTTTGAATTATCTTTTATCGTGACAGTAAGAGCCCTTCTGCTGCTTCTGTTTCAGCCAGAGAAGCTAATGAGGGGATGAATACAACTTACCCTGCATCCCATTTTTTCAATCCCAAAGAACCCAAACTTTCCTGATTCTGGGGTTTTAGGTTGGGGGTTTTTTTTCATTTCCTGCTCCTAATTAGTCACCTATCAGGGGAAGCATGGTGCTCTCCATGTCACAGCCACAAGACACAGTGAATAACAAAGCTGCTCCTCTTTCAGTGGATTAGCTGCTCCCCCAAATTATTCTTTAGAGGTTAAATAATGTGTGTTCTTCTGTCTCATGGATCCCAGTTCTTATTCTTGGTCTGGGACTGTTGCAGCCACAAGTTCTATGGAATTTCCAAGCAAAGACACAGCTACCAAGACATTTATGAAATGGAACAAAGCATGTGAAGAGATTTGGCCCAGAGGACTGAGGTGAACTCTGGAAAAAGGCAAGGTACTATCATATAGTTATGTTTGAAGGAAGAGATTGTTAATATTTCCTTTGCTCAACATCTTTACTTACTAACCCAGCTAGGAAGGGTGCTTGGTACTAAAACATACTACAATGCTTTGGGGAAAAAATATAGCATTTAAAATACAGTCTTTGACAATGATTTAACTGGACAAAAGTTATGTTTTGAAACAAACAGGTGCTTCCTACACAGGATCAGAAGAAGCCAGAGGTTTCCATTCCTGTGCTGATCTAGGACAGATGCCAGCCAATGATCTTTTTCTCTTAGATGAGTCTCTAGCCCCAAATATCACTATATAGAATCACAGAATCATAGAATGGTAAGGTTGGAAGGGACCTCAAGGATCATCTAGTTCCAACCACCTGCCATAGGCAGGGACACCTCCCACTAGCACAGGTCACTCAAGGCCTCCTCCAATCTGGCCTTGAACACCTCCAGGGAGGGAGTAGTCACAACCTCCCTGGGCAACCTGTGCCAGTGTCTCACCACCCTCACTGCAAAGAACTTCCTCCTAACATCCAGTCTAAATCTCCCCTCTGCCAGATTAAACCCATTGCCCCTCATCCTGTCATTGCAAGACCTTGGCAATAGTCCCTCCCCAGCCTTCCTGTAGCCCCCTTCAGATACTGGAAGGCTGCTACCAGGTGCCCTTGAAACCTTCTCTTCTCCAGGCTGAAGAGCCCCAACTCCCTCAGCCTGTCCTCATAGGAGAGCTGCTCCAGCCCTCTGATCATCTTTGTGGCCTCCTCCGGACCCACTCCAACACTTCCATGTCCTTCCTGTGCTGAGGGTTCCAGAACTGCACACAGTACACCAGGTGGGGTCTGACAAGAGCAGAGTAAAGTTGCAACCTTTTCTAGTTTATCTTACACTGTAAAATCCTGCATTGTCACACCATACCAGCTGAGACCTTTCCTGCAAACCTCTAAAATAACATTAAAGTAACACTTTCATGTTATACCTCAGAAGGAGGTTATTACCTATCAGCTTAGACTGCTAATAATTAAACCATTGCACTGTTGCTACTGCAAAAGGAAGAATAATTACACACTTTTTTCAGATACAAAAATCTCAGGTGGAGGAAACAAAAGCTGGATTATTTGGGGCTTTGTGTACTGTCTTTGCCCTCTCTGTTCATAGCGTGTCCTACCCTGCTGCTGGCACAGGGTGTGTGCTGCTCTTCCATCTCGGCACCCCTCTGGCAATGTGCCTGCTGTTCAGAGAGCAATGAGTCCACTTTTGCAGCTAGGACACCACTTCCAGGAGGAAGTGTATCCCTACAGGTAAGCAAAGGAATTTGAAAGCAATCTTCTGGGGTTTTGGGCAACAAGAAGAAAAATCACACCACGATTATTACAGATTAAACGAGCTTCATATTGAAATTGAAGGGAAGGCATAAATTAAGCCAGATAGCCTTCTAGAACAAGATGTAATTTATTGTTAAGGGGGAATTGGAATATTAATACTCCTCTACAATACATTTTTAGGACTAGCAATGTATGCCACTCAACATTTAGCATTCTAGTGGACCTTTGATAATGACTGCAATTTTCCTGTGAGTTGGAAGCTGTGTCCTGTGCAATTAATTTCTTCCAAATTGAGAAAATCCATAGATTTTCACAGATGCTCCCTTAAGAGCTAAGATCAAATAGTAATTTAAAGTTGGTTCTTATAGCCTATTAATTTTTCATACTAACCAGCATCTACTAGAAAACAACTATCATAGTTTGTATAGTATCTTCAAGTTAAAACTTTATTTTGTAAAGCCAACATTTCTTTTATATGTAAATGGAGTGCTGGAATCACAGAATGCTAGGGGTTGGAAGGAAAGAGTAAGTATTTAAGTTCCAAACCATGGAAATTACATGAGGTTATTCCTTCAAGTAATCAACTGACAGAAGTATACCCATGAAGTTCTGCTTCTTCAAGTAGAATCAGAGAATCAGTCAGGGTTGGAAGGGACCACAAGGATCATCCGTTTCCAACCCCCCTGCCATGGGCAGGGACATCTCACACCAGATCAGGCTGCCCACAGCCTCATCCAGCTTGGCCTCCAGGGATGAGGCTTCCAATACCTCCCTGGGCAACTCCTTCCAGGCTCTCACCACCCTCAAACTGAAGAACTTCTTCCTAACATCCAGGCTGAATTTACCCATTTCTAGCTTTGTAACATTAACAAATGACAGTAACTTCTAGAAACTGCAAGCCAGACATCCTGATTCACTCAAACTGTCTTTTTTTATTTAACAGAATATACAAATATTCACCTCCACAGTCCCTTATTCTGCTAGAAAAGGTGACAGACATCTACAGAGTAGTTTCTTACAATGTAGCATAAAATCTCTGGAAAAAATGTCTCTATTTACAAGGTCTTGCAATGACAGGATGAGGGGCAATGTGTTTGAACTGGCAGAGGGGAGATTTAGACTGGATGTTAGGAGGAAGTTCTTTACAATGAGGATGGTGAGGCACTGGAACAGGTTGCCCAGGGAGATGGTTGAGGTCCCTGCCCTGGAGACATTCAAGATGAGGCTTGATGGGACCCTTGGTGACCTGGGCTGATGGGGATGTCCTTGCTGGTTGCAGGGGGTGGTTGGACTGGATGACCTTTGGAGGTCCTTTCTGGTGTGGACCATGCTACGATGAGTACGTAAAGAATGACCATTTCATTTTTCCCAAAGAACACCACATCAGAAATTCAAGCACATTTAACATCAGTAAAACTTTCCTCTTCAATGATGGAAGGATTGCTTCACCCAAACATAGCCAAAACACCAACAGACAGCATAGGCAGAGCAGTATCTGGGATATCACACCACATCAGCCTGGACAGTAACACATCCCAAACACACTGACAGCTTAAAGCATTTCCAAAAGCAAAAGCTAGAAAATGTTTTCCCTTTCCAAAGGGCATATTTTTACACCAGGCACACTGCTCTGTGTGAAAGTCTGATTGCATGACTGCTTTTTTTTTTTTTTTTCATGTGGTGGCTATTATCTGGAATGATATTTGAATACAAAAATAACTGGCTGTCCTGGTTTCAGCTGATTACCACGTTAGGCAAACGATAAAATAAACGACTCACTTGATAAAATGAAAAAGCCTTTTCACAAGACACTTGCTAATTCACTGGATGGTCTCTGTACAGATACACACACCTTGTACAGCATTTTCTTGTTGGTTTGTTTTGGTTTCTTTTTAAGAAAAAGAATGATATAAAGAAAAGTATTCAGATAAAGATTCGGTGAACTCATGACTATTGCTGTTTGAACAGAGGTTAAAATTTATAAGGCTGTGCATAAGATGAATGCAAAGCTTTGTGAGAGCAGTCTATGTGCAGCACACTGGCTGGTATAATGAACAAAGAACCAGCTCTCCATGGCTGTTTTTGAACCATTAGATATGCAGTTACAAGTGGAGTTTGTAAGATTATGTTAATTAGATCTAGTATTTCAATAGGCAGTCACATTCTCATTTATTTGGCCTTCCTTTCTGAGACTGCTGCTATTTACAGGAGGATGTGCTCCACAGCCTCACCGGCATTAACAATGCCTCTGTAGATCTGGAACAGTGAATATATTCACAAAACAATAACAAAGATTTAATCTGAGAATTTATTTGAGCAGATAAATCCCCAACAGTTGCTTAGGAATGGTCAAAAGTGACCCTTCATTCCAAGCTTTTTAGACTTATTAATAAAAAACAAACTTCCACTATATTCTCTATTTTGCCTTAGTAAAAACCAAACCAAAACAACAAAACTGTTATTAAAAGCATGAATTTAAACAAAGCCAAATGTGTTGTTCTTAGACAAAAGAGGGGGACTGTGACTACTGATATCTTCTGTCTCTATAGACCTCATATTATTCCAAGTTGGTCTGCATCCATTGAATCAGGTTCTATGCCTAGTTAATAAAACTGTTAATAATGAAGTAATCCAACATGACTTAAAAGGTTTCCATTCCTAAAAAGCAACTTGTCAGCATTTCTAACTTACACAGTTAATGAAGTATTGTTACACTGACACACAAAATAATGTCTCCATACATCTAATTATTCAGAGTTACAATTTAAAAAAAAACAAAAAACAAAACAGTTTGAACAGTGATCTGAAAATTGTTTGAAAGATCTGGAGTACAGGGTACAGTTCTGGAGTCCCCAGCACAGGAAGGACATGGAAGTGCTGGAGCAGGCCCAGAGGAGAGCCACGAAGATGCTCAGAGGGCTGCAGCAGCTCTCCTATGAGGACAGGCTGAGAGAGTTGGGGTTTTTCAGCCTGGAGAAGAGAAGGCTTCGAGGGGACCTTATAGTAGCCTTTCAGGATCTGAAGGGGGCCTACAGGAAGGCTGGGGAGGGATTATTTACAAGGTCTTGCAATGACAGGACAAGGGGCAATGGGCTTAAACTGGCAGAGGGGAGATTTGGACTGGATGTTAGGAGGAAGTTCTTTACAGTGAGGGTGGTGAGACACTGGCACAGGTTGCCCAGGGAGGTTGTGGCTGCTCCCTCCCTGGAGGAGGCCTTAAGTGATCTGTGCTAGTGGGAGGTGTCCCTGCTCACAGCAGGTGGTTGGAACTAGATGATCCTTGAGGTCCCTTCCACCCTTACCATTCTATGATTCTATTAATTTGAATGTAAGAAGAGCGAGTCTGCAAAACTTCACATTAGATAGATATTTAGAACAAAATTACATAGGGTGATTCTTTAATCTATATAAGGTAACTTGAAATTATATTCTGCAGATATGGACCTCCAATCCAGTGTGCACCACGAGAAACAACCTGTTCACACAGAAGCAGGCGCCAAGTGACTTCTGTGCAAAGCACAAAGAGCTGACTCAGATTCCCCATCCCACTTCAATGGCAAAACACATGATGTGCTCAGGGTACAAGGCTCATTTTATTCTATGTGAGGCAATTAGGAGCATATTTTCTGTTGTTGTTAGTGTATCAGTTTAGGACCAAAGCAGTTGAAGAATGTAAACTAACAAATAGGAACAGTCCTGAATCATACAATGCTCAGTCTAGACTGAAATGATCATAGCAACAAACCCCATAACCATGGATCAATAGATGTGGATCAGCCAGTGTGGAATTAATGAAGAGGTGATTACAAAAGGTAAAACCTGTAGGATTATTTCTACAACGCTTTCTACAGTCTAAACAAACACACTGTTCACAAGAAAGGCTACTCAAAATTAACCTAAAAATCATAAAGGATGTCAGAACTCACTTACTAGAATGTCTGCTATTATTTTCTGAACTTAAAATACTTAATATTAGGCCCAGATGCCTAAAGTTAGTCTCTAGTTTAATCTTCAATGCATTCCTACAAAATTGCTAGCTTATGCTTGGTAGATATTAATAATTGTGTAGATTATAACTGGAAACTAGCGTTCCTGCTTTTACAAAACCCTATCAGGACAAAGTTTTACCGTTTGAAAACTGTGAAACCCTAGGAACAAGAAGGAAAGTAAATGCTGAAAACTGAGCCTGTAGCATTGCGGTTTTGTTGCTGAATCATAGAATGGAATCATAGAATGGTAAGGTTGGAAGGGACCTCAAGGATCATCTAGTTCCAACCCCCTGCCATAGGCAGGGAATCTACTGCAATGCTTTTTTCTACTAGGGGTAACTGATGCTGAAAAGTATAGCCAAGACATATCGTAATAGTAATAAATCATTCCTAATAAATTATTGTGTTTCATGGCCCAGTAAAGCCTGTATTTAAAGTGGCACATGTTAACACTCAGGGTACTCACACTTTTCTCTGATACTTATGAAGTGAGTTTCAGCACTGGTTAGGTCACAGCTTGAGTACTGTGTCCAGTTGTGGGCCCCTCAGTTGAAGAGGGATGTTGAGGTGCTGGAAGGTGTCCAGAGAAGGGCAGCAAGGCTGGGGAGGGGCCTGGAGCACAGCCCTGTGAGGAGAGGCTGAGGGAGCTGGGAGTGTGCAGCCTGCACAAGAGCAGGCTCAGGGCAGAGCTCATTGCTCTCTGCAGCTCCCTGAAGGGAGGTTGGAGCCAGCTGGGCTTGGGCTCTGCTGCCAGGCACCCAGGGACAGAAGGAGGAGACACAGCCTCAAGCTGTGCCAGGGCAGGCTCAGGCTGGATGTTAGGATGAAGTTGTTGACAGAGTGTTTGGCATTGGAATGGGCTGCCCAGGGAGGTGGTGGAGCACCCATCCCTGGAGGTGTTTAAGAGGAGATTGGACAAAGCACTTAGTGCCATGGATTAGTTAATTAGAAGGTGTTAGCACTTAGTGCCATGGATTAGTTAATTAGAAGGTGTTAGTTGATAGGTTGGACTCAACGATCCTAGAGGTCTCTTCCAACCTGGTTAATTCTGTGATTCTAGCATAAAGATACCAACAAGATGCAATGAAGTTTACCCTGTCTTTGGCTCTCACCAAACACGGGGAAGCACACAAGCCAGTCAGCCAGGAAGGTGCTGCCACCAAGCTTCACTCCATTGAAGGTTACAGCAGTAAAACAGGTTTCTGTGGTCAGCACTGTCACCAGTGCCACAAAGAACTCTACTCTGTACTTTGCAACGGCAGGCTGACAGAATGCACTTGCAGACAGGGTGGGTCCCAGCACTCTTTTCACGGCCTTTAAAAACCATGCGTAAATTGGAATGGAGCTTACAGAATGCATTACCCTAGTACATTAATCTAACCTCTGGAGACCTTGAGGGAATTGCATATCAACATAAATTTCATGGTCTGCAGTCTGAATTGGCCTTCTCCAGTGAACCACCACACCGTACCACTCATTCTGATGAGCCTCTGGTTGATAGGAACAAAAGGTATTGTAAAACTGAACTGTCAGTGTGTGAAAGGAAGAGTTCACAGGCTGTGCTTATAGCTGACACTTTTTTCCTTCACCTTCTGTTAATTTCCACTAATTTCTTTTAGAAATTGAAGTAAGGAGGAAGACTCAGTCCGTGCTATACTACATAAAAATCTGAAATACATGCATTAATTACCAGCTGTCCCAGGTTGGGAACTATCCTTTGAACTCAATCCCTCTCAGTCAGCACCAAACTCTTCTGTGGAACACACTTAATCTTACCACCTCCCCACACTGCCCAACACACATGTCTTTGGACTTCCCCCCCCATCAGGAAATAACCACCCCTTGGACAGGTTGTATCACCACCCAAAGGCAGGAAACACCCATACAATTTTTTTCAACAAATCCTCTTCACAAACGAAGGAACTCTATTTCTGTCTGCATTGTGCTCAGCAGCACTCAACATCAAATAATGCACGGCCCCAGTCTATTCTCACTCAAATCTTTGCAGTCTGTGCATCCAGCTGGGAAACAAACCCAGGTCTCCCACATCCAAGGGTGTTCTACCACTGAACTACAAATGCACAAGCACCTGCTCACTGCTAAGTCTCAATCACTCATTGCAGATTCACTTAAGAGTCACTCTTGGCACAGTCTCTTCTCCTGCACCTCCAGCCTTGTGTCAGGCAGGAGCTGCGTTATCAGGACAAACATGTAAGGATAGGCCTGGTTTGGGGCCTCCAGAGGCTGTGCTTAGGCCTCTTGGATGCCAGAGGCATTGGGGGGGGTGGGGGTGGGTGTGCAGGATTGGAGCACTGGGGATGATAGTTTTAGTTTTGGGTTGGGGGAAAATTCAGGGGGTTCGCTTATGGATTCTGTATCTGCTTTGTAATTTCTATCTGTAACACTCTCTCCAAATAGAATTCTGTTTTTTTCTCCAATCCAAGAGCTTCACTCTGTCAGCTCTTTAAACCCACAACACCAGCACTCACTAAATATTCCAAACCTCTAGAGAACCATAAAAAAAAAAAACAACCTGCAATTAACTAGCACTCTTGCAATGTTTGTACTTTACTCACTTTGTCTCTGTGTGTGTCCATGAGTATACACACATATATAGCTTTAAAACCATAGTTGGATGGATTTTCTTCACTGTGACACTGAAATGCAAGGTTTTAATGCTCCAGGGTGACATGCTCCATGTGTTACCGCATGATAACAGCCACCTGTACCTTCCTAGCAGACAACACACTCCCTTCCTAGCTCAGCAAAAGAGGCTCTTCTGTTAAGACAGCAATCTCTTCCTAATAGGCAGATCTCCATGGAATTCTCTGGCTCAAGTACAAGCAGAACATACGCAAGAATTCGTAATTTATATTCCAGTAATCTATGACCTTCAGTGTTCCAGACCCTGTAATCCTTTTCCTTCTATACCATGATGTCCTTTCCAATCCTTGTTTTCCTAGTTCACATATCCTTAAGTAATCCTCCATTCTTTATCCCAAATTCTTCTCCCTTCTCTTCCTAACCACATTTTTATTGTCATTCTACTGTGCCATAAACAAACAAGAAAATTACAATGCTGCTGGTATCGATTAAAATATCATTTACTGGTGCTAGGACTAGAAGGAAGAAGAGGACAGGACAAGAATCCTGCAGATGCTGGGAAACCCAAGTTGCACAGCACTGGACACAGACTTCAGTCAGAGCATGGCATGCTGGCATCTCTGGAGAAGTTGATAGGTTGGACTGGATGATCTTGGAGGTCGTTCCCAATCTGGCTGATTCTATGATTAGCACTTTGGTCAGGATTTGCTTGTAAGAAAACATCTGTATTATCACTTCTAGCAGCAAACAAGGATGTCCATATGAGAACCTGCTGCTTCACTTCAAGATAAAGCCAAGGCCATGCAGCTCTGTCAAGGTGGCCATGGCTGGTGCCAAGTGGGAGCTGCCTGCAGGCCCCTTGATTACAATTAATTAGCCAGCTGAGATTATCCTGCAGTCAAAGGATATGTGCAGCACATCACAGGCTGAGGACAAAGCTCTCTCTGCAGCACAGTACAGGGCCTTTCAGGTTAATTGCTATGTGAATTGCTAACTCCTTGAAGTGGTCTTCCAGCTAGCATCACCACAGTTGAAAAGACTAAATAATATAAACAAACACCTTGTTATACTCAGATATGTACACGACTTCTTCTACTTTCATAGCCAGCACTTCTCAAAAGTCACAAAGTGAACCTAAGGATCAAAACCTTACGGTTATCCATTGAACAGGAGCAATGGAAACAGCTCCATCACAGTGTCTTCCACTGAGGCAGTGTGGAAACCACAACTTCAGTGCCAGCTGCAGGGTTACTGTTTGAAGCTTTAGCCTCTCTGAAGCATCAGCTTATCAGCTGGCTAGAATCAGAGCTCTAAACTTTCAACAATGGATACTAGCATACCTCACCAGAGCACTTGGACTTTAAAGGGTATAGATATTAGTCTATGGCTATATTTACTAACACATTTAGTAATGTGAACACTGATCATATGTGCTTTTACCAAGTATTCTACAGTAACATCTGCAAACCTTTGGTAAGCTGCTCAGTTTAAAGGAGAGATTTCTCCACCAGATCCAAGGAGAGGACTCATGTTAGGCATTTCTGCAAGCTGAACGAGACTTGAACTAGTCTAAAATAGTGCTTCTAAATTCTATCTTATGCTTTTTTTTTTCCCAATAAAGACAGATGGAGTTTCTGAAGAGCAACTTGAATTTGTGTTGCACTCACTACACACAGCAGCAAGTCCAAGAAAAGCTACATTTGCACTGAAAAATCACAGAAGCCTTGAGTTTATGTAATGTTTTAAGGAACAGGCCTTATGCTACAGAGTAAGATGCTGAAGATAAGAATCTGAATCATCCTGACTTTTACTATTCGCTGAAAGGTTTTCTCCACTCCAGTAATCCAGTATAAGCTGGCCTAAGGTGAAGGAACAGATCTATAAACTGAATTAGGGGTCTAAAAAAGAGGACTAGGTAGGCCAGACAGATCCTGTTACAAGCAGAGCACTATACACCACTACCTTGACAGGGATGTAAAACCTGGGAGATGCCAGTCAATAAGCCAATGGAAAACAGGACTGGCAGACAGGGAGACCTGCTTGCTGGGGAAAGCATGATTTCCAATCTGTGCAAGTAATGACTTTATTTTGAACAGCTTGCAGCCAAAAAAGTAGTAATAATAGTAATAATTCTACTGCAAAGGCAAGCCCAGGTCTCTCCTCACTCCAATAACTTGCCTTCCTCAGTCTTTTTCATGCTCCTGTGAGTTTCTATTGCCATGATTGCCATTGTCTTTGACAATAGATTATCTTTGGATGACTTTTTCGTGTTCTTTCCCTGTTCCATATAATCAGAATTTTCTCTTTTCTTTCCACACAGCCCTCAGCTGCTCACAATGTTCTGATAGTGTAAAGATCCTGGTAAAACTGTGCCTGTTATCAAAGTGTTCTCTTTATTTATGGAAACAGGACGGGCAGTTCTGAAAGGAGAGTGAGGGGAGAGACTTTGGTTATGCTTAACCCTATGCTTAATCCACATCTGTGTTACCAGCCTTTGAGGATGCATTTACCAATCCACTTCAATGTTTCTTTTAAGCTTTCCTTTCTTTGACTCCCTTCTTCATACTGCTGTGCCTTATCTTGGATCTCTAAAACATAACCTTGATATAATGTGCTAAAAATCTCTTCCTCATGCTCATAGAGACCAGATGAGATGAAACATTTCTTCAGTAGCAGCAGAGTTTATCAGAAATACCCATTCAGAAGAAAAAAAAAAAAAAAAAAAGAAAAAAGAGAGAGAGAGAACCTGTGCTCTTTCCAAGAAAGAGGAATAACACACACACACACACACACACACCCCTTGGAAGTAGACCTGATGATGCAGCAAACTGGTTATCAGCTAGCCCTTCTGATCCTCCAGCCCAGAGCGCACTTCTCTATCACTCTGATCTTCTATTCATAGCAGAAGGGGAAAAAAAAAAATTCCAAGTATCAGCCACTTGTAGTGTTTGTCTAGGATCACTATTTGCCTAAATCATTTTGAGGGAGAAAGTAAGTTCATACTCAGTTTCCTATTTTAATCTCCTGCAATCATTACTCTTACAGTGAATAACTATTAAATTGCAGTTAACATTATCCAAAAGTTAATAAAATTCTGCTAAATTAACATCAAGACCGGGATGAGACTTCAGAGGAAGGCACTGTACAGTTCTTTGCTAAATAGCCCATAAAGCAGGTAATGCTATTGGAGGGAGGAAATGCAATTTAATCTGAGGAAGCTACAATTATTCTAATTGCAGAAAGGTTACAGCCTTTGAGTAAGCTTCTTGCAAAGTCATTATGATGTAGAAGAAACTACCTGAGAGAAGGAAGTAATCGGGGTATTATGAGGCTGCATCACTGTGCTCTCTGACTATGTGCAATTTCCATTTTTTCCCACCTGGGAAAAGCAACACTGATCCTTTTGAGGTTGTAGAACTAACAGTATTAGCAGAACATTATTACCAGCTACTGCAATGAGGGTGTCTTTATTTGAAGCAAAAAAAGGTGTGATTTAGAAAAGCACAGAAATTCAAACAAATAAAGACAGTTCATGATTTGAGTTATTTTTTATGCCCCACTATATCCAACTTGGAGCTTGCTGGATCTTTGCTCTTTATGCTACTTAAGGGTAGCTGACTGCTTTCAGAATGCCTTTCCACTCTTGCCTAAGACCATGCTCCAAATGTCCAGAAGAAGACAAAGGGAGAATCCCTCTGTATATTGTAGATAGTAGAGAGGGAGCTTTGCAGCCCTCATTCCCATCCAGGTAAAAGGCATTTCAAGGCAGAGACCCCCAGATCCAGGACGTAGCTCTTCCAAACCTATTCACTAACCAGTGATGTATTCAGCCAAGTTTCAAGGAAGACACCACAATGGCTCAGAACCACCACTGTCCATCATGACCCATATAGTATCTGAGTAAATTCCTTTATCCAGAGGTCCATCTTTACAGCATAAAATAGTTGACAGAACCCAGTGAGGAACAAGAGAGTACATATTTACCTATTAATGTCATCAGGTACCCCAAGTACAAAGGAAAATTACTTTTAAGGAAATTGGTGGGCACAGACAACAGAAGATAGATTGAGAAATTATCAGAGTCTAAACCATAATAGTTTCTTGCATAACCCCAGAGACAGATAAATCTTTTGGAAAGTGAACCAGGACCAACAGTCACCTCCTCAAAGGTCACTTTGTTGGTTCTTTCAGTTTTATAGCTTCTGATAGGCTGAGACATGTATATACTTTCCCTGCCTCACACTAGTCCAGTTAGCTCAGGAAGGCAACAATTCTACCATTCATAGAATTCACCAAATACCAGATTAGAAGGGGATCTTGAGCATCACAGAATGGTAAGGTTGGAAGGGACCTCAAGGATCATCTAGTTCCAACCCCTTGCCATAGGCAAGGACACCTCCCACTAGTACAGGTCACTCAAGGCCTCCTCCAACCTGGCCTTGAACACCTCCAGGGAGGGAGCAGCCACAACCTCCCTGGGCAACCTGTGCCAGTGTCTCACCACCCTCACTAAAGAACTTCCTCCTAACATCCAGTCTAAATCTCCCCTCTTCCAGTTCAAACCCATTGCCCCTTGTCCTGTCATTGCAAGACCTTTTCAGTAGTCCCTCCCCAGCCTTCCTGTAGGCCCCCTTCAGATACTGGAAGGCTACTATAAGGTCTCCATGAAGCCTGGAGAGCCCCAACTCTCATAGCTTGAGACCAAACTCTCATAGCCTCTAGTCCAGCTTTCCAGGGTAATAATAATATAGTTTAAATGAGATGGCCCAGAATCCTCTCAGGCTGGGCCCTGAAATCCTTCTCAGTAAAGGCAGTTTACATAGCTATGCTACCCACTGCCTATCTGAAAAAAGCAGCAGTTAAACAGCTCTGGGCCCAGCAGGGACACCACTTGTCACTGGTCTCCACTTGGGCATTGAGCCACTGACTGCAGCTCTGAGTGCAGCCAGCCAGCCAGTTCCTTATCCAGCAAGCGGTCCCCTCCTCGAGTCCCTTCCCAATTTGGTGACCAGTATGTCATGTAGAACAGTGTCAAATGCTTTACACTACTCCAAGTAGATGACATTGGCTGGCCTCTTCCCTTATCCAGTTATACCAGAGCTCCAGCTATGTTGCAGTTAATGGAGCTTGGTTAATTGGAACAAAAATTGC
>VWZE01019175.1:174939-205937 GCA_013396675.1 Eubucco bourcierii | reverse complement strand
AGCTGGCGGAAGCGAGCGGAGTACCTGGTGGGGAGCGGCGCGGCGGGGAGCGTTCCATCCTTCTCCTTTTCCCCCTGCCGCCGAGCGCCGGTCGTCCTCCTCCAAACGTGGCTGCTAGCAGCTGCCTTGGCTTGGGATGCGGGGGGTGACTCAGGGGAGGAGGCGGCGGGATCCTCTACCGTCGTCAGGGCGTGGAGACTCACCCGTTCCGTGCCCAAACCCTTGAGGTCTTTTCCTCCGTGGGAGAATGGACAGCCGGTCACGAAGCCGCTTGCTGCCCTCCCGGGCTCTGCCGGTCCCACAAGCCACCCTGGAAAGCGCCTCCCGCCGCGGAGGCCGGCGGAGCTGTCCGGGCGGCCGTGCTGAGCTCGCCCAGGCCACCCGCGGGTCATAGAATCATTGAGGTTGGAAAAGACCTTTAAGCTAATCAAGTCAAACCATAACCCAGCTATCACGACCACTAAACTATATTCTTCAGTGCCATGTCCATGCCATCTCCAGGGACAGTGACTCCACCATCTCCCTGTGCAGCCTGTTCCAATGCCTGACCATTCTTGCAGGAAAGAATTTTTTTCCAAATTTCCAACCTCAACCTCCACTGGCACAACTTAAGCTGGTCTGTTCAACCAAGCAACAAGTGTCTGGAACTAGATGATCTTTGAGTTCCCTTCCAACCTAAATCACTCTATGATTCTATGATAGAACAAGAGGAAATGGCCTGAAGTTGCACAAAGGGGAGTTTAGGTTGAATATTAGCAGTTCTTCAAAGAAAGGACTCTCAAGAAATGGAATAGCTTGCCCAGGGAGGTAGTGAACTCCATCTCCCTGGAGGGTTAAAAGAGTTGTGTAGGTGTAATGCTTAGGGATATGGTTTACTCAAGGACTTGCCAGTGTTAGGCTAATGATTGAACTGAGGATCATGAAAGTCTTTTTTTACCAGGCGATTCTGTGATTTTGTTTGTTTCTAGGAGGTAGAGGAAGCTGAGCTTTCTTGCTTCCTGAGGAGGCTCAGGAAGTGGTGATTTGGGTTGCTCTGAAAGGACCCTTCTTTTCTTATAGTCTAACAAAATTTAAAGGTAGTAAAGAATTTAGGACTATTTTTTTTTTAATATATAGAACTACTGACAGAGTTTCAAGTTACTGTTCATAAATTTGCTGTGGAGGAAATTATTCCTGTTGCTGCACAATATGATGTAACTGGAGAGGTAATTCCACCATTGTGTAAAAGTCGACTTTTATGTTAACCTGCATAAAATGTAAAATGTTGATTATGGTGAATCAGAAGGTGATTTTTCCCCTGTCTATTTCAGCATCCTCTTCCACTTAGAAAATGGACTTGGGAACTTGGTCTTATGAAGTCACACATACCAGGAAGCTGTGGTAAGTAAACATTCTTTTCAAACTGTAAGAGGAAACAAAGAAAAGGCTTTAGGTGAGATTTATATGTGTAATTATAAACTAAACAGTTGCATACTTGAGTAATCTAAATTTAATCAGTAGGCAGGTTGATGCATACAAGTCTTAGTAAGTGTGGATGTAATCAGGAGAGAAGTTAGACAGATTATGATTTAGTAATTTATGACCAGATTTTCCTGCTGTGATTACAACTGCTTAATGTTCCTCTGGTGCACTGCCTCAGCTGATTAGGCAGAGAAATTAGAAGGTCATACTTAGTTGTAGCCTCTGATACAGACTGCAGCAACTCAAGAGTTCATCCCAAAGGACAGTTGGTCTTTTGGGAGTCTTCAGGTAACCATGTAAGCATGTAAATAGTGTTACATTATGATTTTCTTTTTGCATTTATGTTACCTGAAGAAGAAGTTAAAGAAGTGTCCATAGCAGACACTTTTTGGAAGACTAGTACGAGAGTACATATTGTGTCAAAAATTTAATGGATGATGTTAAGGAACAAAGAGGCAAAAGAAACAATTTTGAGGACTAGATTTATGCAGCCACTCATTCTAGAAGAAAAACACAGGCTGAAATAGCTGAGCTACTGAAGTGTAGAATCCCATGTTTATTAAATGAAAAATTACAAGTGGCAAATGGAGCACCACTGCTTTAAAAGGTCTCCAAGCAAGATATGGCAAAATTCTGGTAAGCCTGATATACCATATGTATTAAGTAAGAGCAAGTAAGATGGAATACAGTGGACACAGATAAATATGATATGCTAGAGAAGTGCCTGTTTGAAAGGAAGTCATAGAATCATAGAATCATAGAATGGTAAGGTTGGAAGGGACCTCAAGGATCATCTAATTCCAACCCCCTGCCACAGGCAGAGACAACTCCCACTAGTACAGGTCGCTCAAAGCCTCGTCCAACCTGACCTTGAACACCTCCAGGGAGGGAGCAGCCACAACCTCCTTGGGCAACCTGTGCCAGTGTCTCACCACCCTCATGGTAAAGAACTTCCTCCTAACATCCAGTCTAAATCTTCCCTCTGCCAGTTCAAACCCATTGCCCCTTGTCCTGTCATTGCAAGACCTTGTAAATAGTCATGCCTCATAAAATCATTGGAGTCTTCTTAAAGTAGCTAAGAAGTATTTGAACAACGGATGGCTGGTTAATATAGAAAGCTTGAACTTCCAAAATGAGTTTCAAAAATCAGCCTTGCTGGGTCGAGGCTTATGCAGTTTGGAATATCTATAAATAAACTGGGAAAAGAGATTAACACTAAGGTGATAGAGTTTACTGATAACACTAAGTTATTCGGTGTGGAAAAGATGAGGATGATACAGAGAGCTGAAGGAGACAGTCATGAAACTGAGTGTTAAAATGCAAATGCAATTCAGAAGAGGAAAAGTGATGCACATGCGAAGAGAGAGAGGCAATCTGAACTTCACAGAGAAATGGTATCTTCTGATCTAGCTTTTGCCTCTCAAGAAAGGAAAAAAAAGATTTTTCTTTGTAATATATGATTCCGTAAGTGCCAGGATAATGTTCAGAATTAGTCAAAACCATAAAATTTAAGGTCAGAAGGGACCTTTGAGGGAATGAAGAAAGCATAATTACGCTGCTGCCTGAATCCAAATTGCCCATGCCTCTAATTTATTAGGTAGTCAGATCCCTCCATCTCGAGATAGTATTGTGGAAACGGAAAATGTTCCTAAAAGGATGACAAAGATTATGAGTTTTCTGTCTGAGATGTAGCTTCTGTATGAGAAATGACAAAAATGTCAGTGTCATGGAAAGTGTGAAAGGGGATTGATAGTTTGCTGTCCCTTTCAATATAACTAGAAGGCATCAGGTTAAGTCAGCAGATGGCAGGTTCAAAATAAATGAAAGGAAGATGGTTCTATACCCAATGTGTAGTCAATTTGTGAAATTCATTGCCCCTGGATGAGATTGATGTTAAAAATGTCCATAGATTCAAAAAGACAGTGAGACAATTCATGTGAGAAATACCTGACAAGGGTTAACACAACAAAGATACCAAAGAGAGATACCTTTGGCTAAGGAAGTCATGTGGAGGCTCTGGAAAATATTTTTGAGGAAAGAGAGTTGTGTTGTTATTGCATCTGTATGTAGTTCCCAACGTGCTGGCCTCTGTCAGAAATCAGGAGCCCTTTCTCTGCTTCCTAAGAACTCTTAATTCTCAAAAGCAAAGCAGTAAAACACTGCAAGTGGTGCATTCCTAACACTGCAAGTCGTGCATTCCTGGCACTTCACTTCAACTTGTCCTGCACGGTAACCCTAGAGCTGGGATGTCTGATTTTCAAACTTCCTGCTACTCTGATGACCAAACTTTAGTTAAAATGTTTGCATGAAAATGTCTTATCAGACATGGCAGACAATGAAATGTACATGGGAGGATACATTTTTGTAAGTTAATTTGTGTTAATCACTAATGCATTACAGTTTAAGACCATTCCAGCATAAGTTGTTTCAACTGTTTTTGAAAGGTGCCTTATTAGGGAAAAGTTAGCTTATGGATGTACAGGGGTTCAAACTGCCACTGAAGCAAATTCCCTAGGGGTAAGCTCTGTCTTCTCTTACATCCCTTCAACTAGAATCTGTCCTCTTTAAAAATGATGGATTAATGGTCTAAATATTCTCATTCAGCAAATGCCAGTAATCATTGCAGGAAATGAGCATCAGCAGAAAAAATACTTAGGAAGAATGACAGAGGAACTGATGATGTGTGTAAGTATAGCTGCTACACTGGAGAATGTTATAAACCATATTAATAGTATTACTATTTTATCTTTTGGTTGGTTGGTTGTTTTTTTCCCTCACTAAACACTGTCGTGGACTTGCAACTTTTGGCCTGTAAAAAAAAACAGTGGCATTTACTGAAAGACAGGCAATAGCTAATGAGATACTAAGCAAATGTGAGATACTACTTGGAAAATTGCCCACATCCTAAGTCACCCTAATGAGTCATTTCAGGTGGAATTTTCCTTTGGAATGATTACAAGAGGGTGTTATTTCAAGTTCATCATATTTTAACCTGTTATTCCTTTCCACTGATATAGACACGTAACTAGGTATCAAGGGCAGCTGAGAGAGTATTGCTGTGAGATTTATTTTTTTTATAAGCCTTACATAGACCCTTGACAGTGCTGGCAGAATGGACATTCCTGGGATTTCTGGAACAAGGCACTCGGCACTGGTGAGGCCATACCTGCAGGACTGTGTCCAGTTTTAGGCTTCCCAGTACAAGAAAAATTGGGATTAGTTGCAGCACAGGGCCACAAAGGTGATTGGAGGACTGGCATATTTCTCGTGGCAGGAGGCTGAGACTCTGATCATAGAATCATAGAATGGTAAGGTTGGAAGGGACCTCAAGGATCATCTAGTTCCAACCCCCTGCCATAGGCAGGGACACCTCCCACTAGTACAGCTCACTCAAGGCCTCATCCAACCTGACCTCGAACACCTCCAGGGAGGGAGCAGCCACAACCTCCCTCAGCAACCTGTGCCAGTGTCTCACCACCCTCACTGCAAACAACTTCCTCCTGACACCCAGTCTAAATCTCCCCTTCGCCAGTTTAAACCCATTACCCCTTGTCCTGGCATTACATGACCTTGTCAGTAGGCCCTCCCCAGCCTTCCTGTAGGCCCCCTTCAGATACTGGAAGGCTACTATAAGGTCCCCTCGAAGCCTTCTCTTCTCCAGGCTGCAGAGCCCCAACTCTCTCAGCCTGTCCTCAGAGCAGAGCTGCTCCAGCCTCCTGAGCATCTTCGTGGCCTCCTCTGAATCCACTTCAACAGTTCCACATCCTTCCTGTGCTGTGGGCTCCAGAACTGCACACAGGACTCCACGTGGGGTCTGAGGAGAGCAGAGTAAAAGGGCAGAATCCCCTCACTTGCCCTGCTGCCCACACCGCTCTTGATGCAGCCCAGGACTAGGTTGGCTGTCTGGGCTGCATGTGCACACTATAGGCTCATGTTGAGCTTTTCATGATCCTGAATAAGAGGAGGCTCAGGGATACCCTTATGCATGTGCATGAATACCTGATGGGATGCAGTGAAGAGGAAGAAGTCAACCTCTCACTAGTGGCCACTAACAGGACAGGAGGCAATGGACACATTAAATACCACTGGAGCACATGAAAATTCTTGGTGGTTTTTTTTGTTTGTTTTTTTTTTACTACTGTGAGGGATGTCATACACTGGCAGAGGTTATGGAGCTTCCATTCATGGAGAGATTCAAAACTCAGCACAGTCCTTGGCAACCTGCTCTGGCTGACCTTGCTTGGACAGGTGGGTTTCACTTGATAATCTCAAACCCTGACATGCCTGTGGATTCAGTTTCTAAACAAAAGATCCTTGCCTTGGTGTGGCCTCTTTCATCCATCATCTGAAATTAGTGCTGGATGGCACAATTACTGTTATCAGGCCTCAGTTTTGCAATGCTTATTTCTCAGATAGGCCACCTGGGAAATTAGTTCTTTAAATATTTAATCACTATAAATTACCAGCTTCCCTGCAGGAAGAGCAATAATGCAACACCCATGATAAGTATTTGGCATATGTAAAAATATTTATTTATAATATTTATACTTAGACTGCTTTATGCAAGGCAGTATGCATCTCTAATACAGAATCAAAAGGGTGTTCCTGCTGGGTACAGATCTGTGGTGAACACGTGCCGACATCAAGTGTTGGTAATCAACAAAATAATCACCCTTACTTTTAAATAAGAAGCAGTGGAAAGTTGTTTCTTTGGTGGGGTTTTGATTTGGATTTTTTGTTTTTTGTTGTTGTTTGGTTTGTTTTTTTATCCTGTCCTCCTCTGTGACTAAATTCTTGGCTCTGCTTTCCTGAAGGGCTAACAGAATGAAGCTAAGGCTGTTGTTACCTTGAGGCTGCATTTCAAAGTGCAAAACCTTTCGTGTTTTAACTGACTGTGTAACTATGTAGTGTCTTTGTCCATTGCACAAGGCCTTGAGAACGTTTTTAATATTTGTCTAGGGAGTTAATTAAAAAGCTTTTAATCTTGGAAGATGAGAGGCCAGTCAAGTGGCTAATCAGCTCAAAGACCATCTGTGTGCTCTGAATATGTAAACCAGTAACAACGAAGTTACGGCTGTGCCAGGAACATCCTTATCTTGTCGAAAACTGGCAGAGTTGGATACACGTTCAAGTGTCCTTAATAGCCCCAAAAGCTAACGTGGGGAGGGGGGTTCACCACCACCAGATGACTCCTGCAACCGCACAAGTGTTTTGCTGAGTCACGCCTTATGAATATGTATCAGGTAGGAGGAATTAGTGCATCAGATAGCTGTGATCTTGTGCAAGTTTCCCCGAAAATAGCAATGTTGGGTGGTGCGCCCAGAGTCGCAATAAAGAAACGCCTGCTTCTTGATACTGCGTCGGTGCCAAGGAATTTGGTGACCGCTTTCGTTAACAAAGTCTATTTCTGGATGTTTTTCCGTTCGCTGAGATTCCAGAAAGCGCACGGCGGGCGTTGGCACGCTTCAGATTTACTCCCTGGCCTGTTTTACGGTAACCGTTACTGTGGAAAGTCTGAACGCCTCCATAGGCAGACAATCTCCAGCGCAGTCCTGCCGCGGGCCCACCGAGGAGCTGCCGGACGGTATATGGGGCCAGCCGCTGTACTACCGCGCCCGGCTGGCTCTGACGGGCGCTCCCCGACCCTGAAGGACTGCGTCGCCCCCACACCGCTCTCCTGCCCTGGGCGCGACCCGGCGGCCAACAGCAGCTGGGCTGCACTGGCAACACAGTCGGCGCAGGCTCATCACGGATGGTACGACAAGGCCCCCAGTACGACACGAAGCCGCCCGAGCTGAGACCTCGGGTGACAGCGGGCGGCCCCCGGGCAGCTATAGCGAGGCCCTACCAAGCGCCGCTTCCTGCTCCGCCCCGCAGCGCGACGCTCTTTCCGGTGCAGGCGGCGAACATGGTAGGTAGCGCTCTGCGCGCCGGGGAAAGGGCGCTGCCCGGGCCGGCGGAGCTGGCGCTTTTGCCTGCGGGGAGACGCGGTGGCAGGTGGCCGCGCAGGCCTGCTCGGCCCTCAGCAGCTGCGGCGAGATGAGTGCCGAGACTGTGGCGTTCGTCGTTCCGTTTGTGGAGCGGATATGGGAGTGTCGCTGCCTCCCGCCTGGGCCGGGTCTGGAGGACACCAAGCGCGCCGCGTGGTAGCGCCAGCCCCGGGCTGTGGGGTCTCGTGGTCCGAGCCCGGCTGGGGCTTTTGCGGCCAGGGCTGAGGCCTCCTCCGCTCTGCGCGGGGCTCTTCCGGTGCTCGGTTTGCTTCCGGAAAACTGGGGAGGTTCAGCCTCTGTAGAAGGTTTCGTTCGCATCCTTTGTCGGATCCGCGAGTGACGATGGGAGATGCGAGATCCGCCCCGTGTTGGCGACGGCCGAAACGATGTTTTTGCAGCTGGCCTTGACTAAATTGTCTCTAGTTGCTGGAGCCTCTCGAGGAGACAGTGCAGATAATGTTTCGGTCGGACTTTTTTTTTTTTTTTTTTCCTTTTTTTTACAGGGGACACCGCAAAAGGATGTTGTGATAAAAGCTGACGCTCCAAGCACATTGCTTTCGGAGAAGCATGCGGACTATATAGCTTCCTATGGGACCAAGAAAGATGATTATGTAGGTACCGGTTTGTTTCCGTACAGCTCTTGTTTAATTCAGAGTAATATTCGCTCCTATTTAATTGCTTAGTGCTAAGGATTAGATGCACGTTCACAAACTAATCGTTTCTTGCCCTGCAATCCAAAGTATAAAAGAAAGGTGTCTTTGTTAATTTTTTGAGGTCCGTGATGAGTTTCGGCATGTATTATCTGAGTATAAACTTGAAGATAATCAGTTTAGCTCTGAGACCTGAGAAATTAACCACTTGTTGCTTCTTTGTCCACTAGAATGCTCAAGGAGTAGAGCTGGATTTACATGCACGTTTGCTCTTTGATGGGGCAGCAACTGAATCTCATCACAGTGCTGTTTTGTGCTTTCTAGACTTGATAAACACTTCAGTGAGCTGCGGTTTTATAGTCACAGGTCACCAGGTGCAGCCCACAATGGTACTCCAGCTGGTGAAAAATGTCAATAACTGCTTATGTTGGAAATGGCAGTTATCTTTACTATCCATAAAAGCGCTGTTGCTTATGATAGTTGTGCTTCAAAAAGTACTGCATACAGAAAATAATGTTTATGGGTAGTGTAGGTGATGTAAGCACTGTAAGAAAATTCAATCTGAAGCATCACTTAGTAATGCAACTTCAGATTGTGGCAGTTTTGGCACTTGAAGGTAAGGTTCATTGAACGTTAGGCTTGTTTCTGTGATGTGGGTAGTAATTTGGGTGCCAAGGTAACAGTGATCTGAAGTAAATTGCTGCCTAACTGCTTGGATGTGTTTAATTTGACATTGAGCATGCCACTTTGACCTAGAAAACAGGGAGAAGGGAGCATAGTATGTGGGGATATACACATGTGGACCTACAGGTGCTCACGCATGTTACAGACATGCATGGTGTGTAGAGTATTTGAGTGCCTGGTACCTAAGTTGTTGGGGGGTTGGAAGGTGGCTGACATACTGCAAGCTGTTTGTAAGTGCTAACTGTTTTCGTTGCTGTGTATGATTAAGAACTAAAGCATGCCCTCCCTAGGAATACTGCATGTCGGAGTATTTGAGGATGAGTGGTATCTACTGGGGCCTGACAGCAATGGACCTCATGGGGCAGCTGCACCGAATGAACAAAGAGGAAATTCTAGCATTCATCAAATCCTGTCAACATGAGTGTGGTGGGATAAGTGCCAGCACAGGTCATGATCCTCATCTCCTGTATACCCTCAGTGCTGTCCAGGTAAATATAACAGGGTCATTTTATTTTGACAACTGCAGGTTTATCAACCAGGTAAGGTCAGATGAACTCTGATGGACAAAACTTTAGAATTTAGCTGTATCATTTCCTAAAAAAATTACAGAATCACAGAAACATCCAGGTTGGAAAAGCCCCTTGGGATCACCAAGTCCAACCTAGAACCCTACTCTACAAGATTCACCTTAAACCACATCTCGAAGCACCACATCAAGATGACCCTTAAAGACATCCAGGGTGGGTGACTCCAAGCCCTCTGTGGGCAGCTTGTTCCAGTGCCTGACCATTCTCTCCATGAAAAACTTTTTCCAAACCTACCCAGTCTCAGCTTGAGACCATTCCCCCTTGTTCTGCCTCCAGTTCCCTGTGAGAAGAGCCCAGGTCTCTTCTCTTGTCTCCTTTCAGTGGTCCTTTAATGGTGGCTGTATTCTTGAGAAATTTTGTAGCAGTCACCTTGAAATACTTAGTGAGAGGTTTTACTGGAGCCATGAAACTGAAGTTTCTTTAGCCTGTGAACTTTTCCAAACTGCCCAATCAAGCTCCTTTCATAAATTCTAATCCAGTGTAAGGAGGAGAGGGTGCAGTTTGAGGTTACTTACTTTTGTATATTAGACATGTTAGTTCTTACATGAATGCTTGATGGTGCTAGGAGATGTTTTCATGTTAACTGCATGCAGCTCTTGATGTGTAAAGCTGAACAGTGCTAACAAGTGCTGATGTAAAGTTTTTGTGGTAAATTTAAACAGCATGTCATAGTGAACAAACACCATTTAGCCTTGTCTTCATATCCAGAATATTTGAATGATCATGTTACATTTTCCTTTGATCACAGTTAGTAATAATTTGCGCAGATTTGCTTTCTAAGGAGCATGCCATGCTCGTATATTTTTCTCTTGCAGCTGCACATTCACTCATGTGTTTCCTCAAGGCAGAAATTTAATCTAACAATTAAAAGATTCCAGCTAACTCTAGCTGTTCAAATCCATAACTGGTATTTTTCAGAATTTGCACTGTATTATTGCTTCGTTTCAGCTTTATTGCTTTCTTTACAGGTTATGCAACTTATGAGTGAAAACACAAAGCCAGCTGAGCTCAAAAGGAGTGCTGTTGTTTTCACATGGTATTTTGTCATACTACTGAGTCAAATTGGTGCTGGCTCAGAAAACTGAATTCCCTACGATGACCTTTATTTTTCTTCAGAATTTGTTGTCTGTACACCTTGTGTCTAATCATTTATACTTCCATTATTGCAATTTGCTTCTGCTCATTATATTTACAAATTGAATGTCAATAATCTTATAATTTCAAACTAATCATTGGCAGCAGGCTCAGACTGTAAGTGGCATTAGAAACTGGCTGTTCAACTTCTATTTGCACATACCCAGCTAGCAGCAGTGCACAAGCTGCAGTTTTTTTGCATCTAAGATGTCATTATCCCATTATAAAATTAACCATAATCAAATCTCTGTTGTACATAATGCTAATGTAAATCCACATAGATTTGATTACGTGTTTGAAAGGAGAGCTGGAAGTTGGAAAGTAACAAGGCATGAGAGAGTTCAGCTTGAATTGCCAGTCTGAGAATCCAAATTGCCCATTTGAGCATTTCTTGAAGTTTTCAGACAGGTAGATGAACTGCAGCAAATGCAATTTTGTTTTAATAAACCTTAACCAAATAGTGTTCACAGTCAGTTAAATAAAGTCTTTTATAAATCCAGGGTTACTTTTGGTTTAACAAATAAATTGTAACAATTTTTACCTCTTTGATTATGACTCTCTTATTTTCTTTTTCTCCCCCCAGATTCTTACCCTATATGACAGTCTACATGTTGTTGATGTAAATAAAATTGTTGAATATATACAGAACTTGCAAAAAGAAGATGGATCATTTGCTGGAGACAAATGGGGTAATCTTTAGATTAAAATTTAGTGAGTAGGTTGACATGTGTGAGTCTGTAAACTTGTTTCTTTGGATGTTGTTTTCACTTACATGTTTTGTGTGAATGCTTACAAGGTGTGTAAAAGGATATTTTTGTGAAGGACAGATTGTTTCATTCCTTTTATATGTACTCTAAACTTCAGTTCCATTCTGGTATTAAAAGTAAATTGTCTGGTCCTTCAGAGAACCCTTGGGCATTTGTAACATGCCTGTGCTTTGCTGTACTGGCTATGCTGTTCCATATAGGAGTGATTATTGCTTGGTATTTAATGGCAGTCAGCTACAATCTTTATCCATGTCAGCTGGGAAAAGATCTTTCACCATATGGGAATGAGAAAAAGCTGATTTCATACTCATGAATTGTGTCCTGTTCTGGGACCTCTAGAAGGGAGCTACTTGAGAGAGTCCAGCACAGAGCCACAAAAATGATTAAGGAAGTTAAAGATCTTCCTTCTGAGGAGAGCCTGAGGGAGCTGGGGCTGTGCTGCTTGGAGAGGAGGAGACCAAGGGGTGGTCTCAATCATGCTTATAACTATGTAAGGGGGCTGTGGTTAGTAGATCAAGAGAGGTTCTCCTGCTCCTCTGCTCTGCCCTGCTGAGGCCACATCTGGAGTACTGTGTCCAGTTCTGGGCCTCCCAGTTCAAGAGGGACACAGAACTGCTGGAGAGAGTCCTGCACAGAGCCACAAAGATGCTGAAGGGAATGGAAGAGCTCTGTTAGGAGGAGAGCCTGAGGGAGCTGGGGCTGTGCTGCTGGCAGAGGAGGAGCTGAGAGGTGACCTCAGCAATGGTTCTAAAGATGGAAAGGTGAGTGCCAGAAGGCTGGAGCCAGGCTCTGCTGAGTGATGCCCAGGGACAGCACAAGGGGCCCTGGGTGGAAGCTGAGGCAGAGGAGGTTTCATGCAAAGACGAGGAGGATTTTTTTCCCTGTGAGGGTGCCCTGGCAGAGGCTGCCCAGGGAGGTTGCGGAGTCTCCTTCTCTGGAGATACTCAAGAACTGTCTGAATGCATTCCAGTGTAATCTGGTCTAGGAGATGCTGTGCTGGCAGGGGGGGCTGGACCAGATGAGCTTTGGAGGTCCCTTCCAGACCCTGACATTCTATGATCCTATAAATTTCTGTTACTGGCTTTGTTTCAGCACATACATTCTTTATATGAACAAAGATGATACTTTTAAGCAGTAACATAAATATTTAGTCACTCTAAAAATGTTTGTCTCCGTGGAACACTTAGATTTGAATAGAATCTATTTCATATCACTTGTTCTGGTAAAATTCAGCATCAAGATTGTGGCAGTATATGTATGCTACTGTGAAGGGAGCTGTTATGCTATGTGTTAAAACAGTTCGTACTTCACTGCATCCTTTTTGTTCCAAGTGTTGAAACAATTATACTAACTGCACGACTGATTCAGGTGATTTCCAAGAGACAGTTACAGCACAATGGAAGAAGTGGGATAGCTGATACAGTACAGAGCACCACTTTTGATTTATATGGTTTAACTTGTGGATTTCTTAAGAGGAAAAGTCTTTCATCAGTTTGACCAGAAAGTGAATGCTTGTGGCTGTGTTCCAATTCCAGGTTTTGCTTCCAAGTATTAATTGCTCAGTTTCTATTATGGGAGATAACGTTGGTGTGGGCTTGCTGAGTAATCAGTCTGCTGTATCACAGAATGGTGAAGTTGGAAGGGACCTCAAGGATCATCTAGTTCCAACCCCCTGCCATAGGCAGGGACACCTCCCACTAGCACAGGTCACTCAAGGCTTCCTCCAACCTGGCCTTGAACACCTCCAGGGAGGGAGCAGCCACAACCTCCCTGGGCAACCTGTGCCAGTGCCTCACCACCCTCACTGCAAACAACTTCCTCCTAACATCCAGTCGTAATCTCCCCTCTGCCAGTTCAAACCCATTGCCCCTTGTCCTGTCATTGCAAGACCTTGTCAATAGTCTGTCCCTAGCCTTCCTGTAGGCCCCTTTCAGATACTGGAAGGCTGCTATAGGGTTTCCTCGTGGGTGTGTGTTTGTGGTTTAGCTTCCAGGTGTGAATATGCAAAATAAAACTTATATCAGTCTTTTTCTAAAAACAGAAATTACTTCTACTTCTGCCAAATTTTGGGGCAGATAAAGAGTGGTATCAGAGTATTTTTGAGTCTGCTGCTCTGAAATTATCTAGTAGAGTATCACAGTATCACCAAGGTTGGAAGAGACCTCAAAGCTCATCAAGAGACCTCAAACCCGATACCACAGCCCTCAAGACCAGACCATGGCACCAAGTGCCACGTCCAAACCCACCTTGAACACCTCCAGGGACGGTGACTCCACCACCTCCCTGGGCAGCCCATTCCAGCAGTCAATGACTCAGGCAACAACTTTCTCCTCACCTCCAGCCTAAACTTCCCCTGCCACAGCTTGAGACTGTGTCCTCTTGTTCTGGTGCTGGTTGCCTGAGAGAAGAAAGCAGCCTCCTCCTGGCTACAACCACCCTTCAGGTAGTTGTAGACAGCAGGATGGTCTGCCCTGAGCCTCCTCTTCTGCAGACTAAACAATCCCAGCTCCCTCAGCCTCTCTCCATAGGGCTGTGCTCGAGGCCTCTCACCAGCCTCGTTGCCCTTAGAAAATAGAACAATTTCAACTCTAATATTAAGTTACCACTACTGGAATTGATGTGGGTGTAGGTCTGACTGCACCTTCTCAAAATGAGTTGTTTACTTCCATGTGTAGTAAAAATGCAGATCACTTGAGCGGTAACATAGACTTTCTAATGTCTGAGGAGAGAGATCACCTGCTGGAAGAGGAATAGGACCAGGAGACATGGTACATAGCAACAGGTTTTGGCTGATTTATATTTTTCAATGTAAAACCTAGTATTTAAATGTTTTGTTCCATATTTTCACTAGTAATTTTAGTGTCTTTTTGTTGTTACTTCTGTTTTGTGTGTCCCCCCCCACACACATTCTAGGAGAAATAGATACAAGGTTCTCCTTCTGTGCTGCAGCAACTCTTGCACTTCTGGTAAGTCCTAAATTGTTACTTGGCACAAGTATGGAATCTTCTCTCTGCTGTTGCTAAATTACTGTTGTCAATGAGCGTGGTAGAATATAAAGAGTGTTTGTTTTTCTGACTTGTAGGGGAGACTGGATGCCATTAATGTGGAGAAAGCAGTAGAATTTGTCTTGTCCTGTATGAACTTTGATGGAGGATTTGGTTGTAGACCAGGTTCTGAATCACATGCAGGACAGGTGAGATTCTCTTTATATTGAGATGTTTTAAATTTCCAAGCATCACATACTGCCTATAAATGTTTCTTTGCAACAAGCAGTGATGTCAATTAATTTCCCAAATGCCTGGCTCCAGCACCTTAGTTAAATGAACAAACAGGTAGATAAATCAGAAGATGAGCAGAGACTTGGGAGGTTATAGTCTGGGAAGTTTATTAAGGGAACAGCACTTTGGAGTGTATTTCAGTCTTCTTGTAGTAATGTTGGAATAGTTAGCATTAGGATTTCTAGAGAATTTGAAATGTATTAGTGGAGGTGTTGGGCAAGATCTATCACTGTGTCTGCCACAATGAAACAAAGGGCAGTTGTATACTCTGATAGAACTGACATGGAACTGTTGGAGCGGGTCCAGAGGAGGCCACCAAGATGATCAGAGGGGCTGCAGCAGCTCTGCTATGAGGACAGGCTGAGAGAGTTGGGGCTCTGCAGCCTGGAGAAGAGGAGAGACCTTAGAGTAGCCTGCAGTTAAACCATGGTAGTCCCAGTGCTATATCCACACATTTCTTGAACACCTCCAGGGATGGTGACTCCACCACTGCTCTGGGCAGCCTGGTCCAAGGCTTGACAACCATTTCAGTGAAGTTCCTCATGTCCAACCTAAACCTTCTCTGGTGCAACTCTTGTCCTATCACTTGATACTAGGAATAAGAGACTGACCTCCACCTGGCTCCAGCCTCCTTCCAGAGAGTTCTAGAGAGCCAGAAGGTCTGCCTTCAGCCACCTCATCTCCAGACTTAAAAACCTGATTCCCTCAGCAGACCTTTCACCAGCTTCCTTGCCCTTCTCTGGACATGCTGCAGCAAGATGCCTTTCTTGTAGTGGGGGGCCCAAAACAACCTAGGATTTGAGGTGCAGCCTACTTTACATGGCATAGTGAAAGCAGACCTGACATGACTAGGTATATGTGGGACTGCTAGGATCATCAGTTAATGCATTTCTGCTAGAGAATTCATTCGGTCTTTAGTTTGCCTTCCACAACCCTTAGGGCACAGGAACAAACCATTTGCTGGATGCAAAGTTTTTATAAAGGCCATATCCAGCATGGAGAAATAAATTTGAGTACTCTGGCTTAAGAGTTTCTGTTTTTAAAGGGAAAGTGTATGGTGCTGCCTAATCTTTTAGGCTCTTTCTCCAAACCTTCCTTTGTCTTATATCAGTAAAATCTAACCCTCCTGTAATTGCATTGTGCAGCTGGTAGCTCTATGCAAAACCACCTGTAACACTAACAAACCTTTCTAATGGAAAAGTGAAGCTTATGGAAACTTAAAGCATGCTTATTGTATTGTTTGCATGACCATATTCCCATGTTTAGGTCTTCCTGCATATAGTCTGGTGAACTGTATGTAGTTTTCAAATACACAAAAAATTTATGTCTGTAATTTTAGATCTATTGTTGCACAGGATTTCTGGCTATAACAGACCAGTTGCATCAAATAAACGTTGACTTGCTGGGTTGGTGGCTTTGTGAACGTCAGTTACCTTCTGGAGGTCTCAACGGACGACCAGAGAAGGTATTTGATGGCTTCTTTTGTTTGTTCAGACCTCAATAAAGATTATTTTGTTTGCTGAAGTGCTTCCAGAAAATGCCACAGCTTCTATGAAATGTTTAGTAGACTTTTGAAAGAAGTCAGGCCTTAAGTTTGATTCTTCTCTTTGTGACAAGCATTTGTCCACAGTCTTTACCTGTTCTTCGTTTGAGCCCTCAGTTACAGAATGCACGTGCTGAAGTCTGGCTTGCTGACTACTTGAGCCAGGATCATAGAATCAATCAGGGTTGGAAGTGACTACAAGGATCAGCTAGTTCCAACCCCTCTGCCATGGGCAGGGACACCTCACACTAGATCAGGCTGTCTAGAACCTCATCCAAGGATGAGGTTTCCACCAGCTCCCTGGGCAACCCCTTCCAGGCTCTCACCACCCTCATGCTGAAGATTCAGACTGGATGTTAGGAAGAAGTTCTACCCTTTTCTAGCCTTGTTCCATTCCCCCCAGTCCTATCACTACCTGACATCCTAAAAAGTCCCTCTCCAGCTTTCTTGTAGGCTCCCTTAAGATACTGAAAGACCACAAGAAGGTCACCTGGGAGCCTTCTCTCCAGACCGAACAGCCCCAGTTCCCTCAGTCTCCTCATAGCAGAGGTGCTCCAGCCCTCTGATTCATCCTCGTGGCCCTTCTCTAGATCCTGTTAATCAGGGCCTGACTCTTGAAGTGTTAGGGATTAACTCTTCTGTAGGATTTGTACAAAAATCACTGGTTTTTGCTTCATGAAAATCCTGAGCATAGTAGTGTTCCACTTCACACTAGGAAACTCTAACTTACAATGACTCTGCTGGCAAATAGGTAACCAAGCAACAGATACATTTTTTTTTTTTTTCTTAATTACTTGAGTTGATTTGAAGTTCTTTGTACTTACTCCTGAAAAAGGCACTGTGGGTTTTTAATCTCTCCCACAAAAGGTGAAGCCTGTTTCAAAATCACACACTTGTGGTTTTGTTTCTTGGAGAATTGAAAAGACTTGAGAAAAGAGACTTTCACTTGCTGAAAAAGGAAGTCTGAAAGGAAACTGCATCCAGGAACTTGTCTTTGATTCCAGGGAAGCTCTTCTAAGTGCTGTTTCTGTGTAACATTATTACGACAGCACAGCTAGTAATTTACAGAACTGCCAGTGTAATTTGAAATAACATGTTTATTGCTTGATTTTGTTTTAATCTACTTCTCTGCTTGCCAGTTGCCTGATGTATGTTACTCCTGGTGGGTGCTAGCATCTTTGAAGATGATTGGTAGGTTACATTGGATTGACAGAGAGAAACTGCGCTGCTTCATTTTGGCTTGCCAGGATGAGGAGACTGGAGGATTTGCTGACAGACCAGGAGATATGGTAAGTCATTCCTAAATAAAATATACCTATGTAACATATGTATAAATTGGTAAATAATTCTTTCTTACCTATGTAACATATGGATAAAACTTCAACTGAAAAGGTAAATCTTCCTCATTTGAATGTTACTCAATTCGTGACCCAGGTGTGAGCATTTTGAAGGGCAGAATTGGGAGGAGTTGCTCTTTCATGCTTGCTCAAGGGCCATTTGCACTGTTGTGTCCTCCACTGCAGTCAGTTGCTGTTCACTAAAAATTCTGATTTGGTTCCAGTAAGACACACAATGCAGATCATCTGTCACAAGGCCATGTGGAAGAGCTCTGTCAAAAGCCTGTATTTGCTGGGGTTTTTAGGATGTGTTGCTTGGGGAATTGCAAACTAGAGTTACCCAATGCAGGTTAAAGCATTTCAATTTTCTGGGTGGTTTTGACTCACCTAAATGAGACCTAAGTCTTTACTAAGAATCCTTACCTGCTAGCTTCTGTTCTGTGCTATCGCAGCCTCTGAATAAATCCTCTCAGTGGCATCTTTCTAAATGAGGCAGGAAGAAACTTCTGTGATAACATGAAGAGGGTGGTAGTATGGATTTTCTGGTTTATTGAGAGAATAATTCTGCTTTAGCTGATTTGTTTTCAGGCAGCTGAAATGGCCATAAGGCTTGTAGCTTTTGAGGATGCTGGACAGGTTCAAAAGTACCAAGAAATCTCAGTGCAATTTGTGTAAGACATTTGGCTGTTTATTTGTCAGTGGTCAGAGGGAAGTCTTTACTGGTTTTATTGCAGCTGACCACATCTCCTTTTTTCACAAATGCATTAGAAACTGCAGTAGTTTTCTGTTTCTTCACAAGCTGGTTTATTATTCCCACTTAGGAGAGGGAGAGAAATCTTTTTACTCTGATCTATTATTTGGGGTGTGTTTTGGTGTTTTTAAAATAGGAAGATTTTTGTATTTCTAAGGAGCTCACAGGCTTTTTCCCATTGTGTAGTTCTCAGAGAAAAAAGCCTTCAAGTCTTAATGCTTTTCTGCCTTTGAGATTAAACTTGAGCTATTGAATTATTTTGGTCTTGCTAGAAGAGCAACTTTGAAAGCTAATGCTGGCATCCTTGGGTTTTAGCATGTTAAGTTGTGATTGTTTCATAATTATATTTACCTGTCATCCATTGCTCAAGTGGACACTGTCTCAGAAATGCTGATGGCCAGAGGTTTTTGCTTTGTTGCTGCAGAAATTAATTCCTAACAGTTTTTGTTGCTCTGGGTGAATTTTTAGGGGGTTTGTGGAGTTGTTTTGCAGTTGGGGGTTTTGGGGAGGGATGAATTCTGGATATGTGAGGGTTTTGGGTTTTTTTGAGGAGGATGGGGCTTTTTTTCATTAGTATTAGGTTCTAGTCTTTTGCTTTGACGTCGTGATTGTATTTCAGCTTTTGAACTGCTTAACCAGTAAGACAGTTCTGCCATCTTTTAAGTTCTGAGCAGCTGCTCCTTGAATCATAGAATGGTAAAGTTGGAAGGGACCTCAAGGATCATCTAGTTCNACTTTGTAGCTGTGCTTATTAGCTGCCAGTTGTGAGTCAGCAGGGTTTTTTTATGTGCTATAAAGAAAAGTGCAGCAAGGAGCAGCCAGCATGGCAGCAGATACATCTAGGAATCTGGGTTTCCTGAACATACTTACTGTTCATCAAGAGCTTGAATCTTCAACTACACACTTCTTACTGGGGACTGTCTCCCCTTCTGGACCTGTCTATCTGTACAAGGAAATTCTGTCTTGCTGTTCCTGAAGTGTGCTGTTTATTTTGCTACATTCTTGTTCATTTTACCCCTCTAATGGCCACATCCTGGTTCTGGGAAGGAGCAAGTAAACACATCTGAGCTTTGACCACACCTGTGATGTGGTTGTTGCCCAACTGCTGAGGAGCAAGCCTTGCTGTGCTAGTGGCTCTTTGAACCTTCTGGGCTGCAGTGCTCAGAGATCCTGTATGGAGCTGTAACATAGTAACTGATCTTAGTTTGCTGCAGTATAGGACCTTTGCAGGAAGATCCATAATTCCCACTCAAGTAAACAGAATGTTCTCTGCACCAGGCAGCACAGGTAGCTTGGGATAGCATTTTGTAGAATGCCTACTTAATTACACTGACAGGATGCTTATATCATGAGATTTCATAATCTATTGCAGTGATGTGGTGATAGATGCATTTAGGGAAAGTTCATACAGTGAAGGAATACCAAGTAAATGTTCCTGTCTTTCCTGGGATTTTTCTTCCTTTTAGCTTGCTAGCACAGTAGGTTGCTTCTTCCCTCTCAGGATTACACAGCACAGCTCTCTACTCTGTTAAAGAGCCTTATAATGTTGCTGAAGAGCAAATGGGGGATTTATGGAAGTGGTACTTGTAGGTGATCAAATTTACTTTAAAAAAGTTTATTGTCTTTGCTTCTGCTACCCTATGACGTTACATGCTAATGGAGACAGGTGGCTTCCTGCCAAAATTTGAGTTGGAAATCCTCTTAGCAGCAGGCTATCAACAAGCACCTCCAAGTAAATCATAGTAAGTGCCTTCTGTAGAAGCTTTCCTGCTCGTCAGCACAAAGGAAAGTTTGTTCAGTTGCATTGTCTTCTCCAGCCATGAGGATTTGCAGTTCTTTTGCTAGCAAACTTCTGGAAATGACCACAAGCTTTGTTTCTTCTCACAGGTGGATCCATTTCACACCTTATTTGGAATTGCTGGACTATCTTTATTAGGAGAAGAACAAATTAAAGCTGTGAATCCTGTCTTTTGCATGCCAGAAGAAGTCCTTAAAAGAATAAATGTACAGCCTGAGCTGGTGAGCTAAGCCTTGGAGAGACAAGAGGCTGACGTGCCTAGTTGCTTTGGTTTTGCTGAGTGAAGTCATCTCATCTCTTGGAACAGTTAAAAGTGTTTGCATCACGAGAGTAAAGCAACAGCTGTACTGTGGGCTTTTGTCACTTCCTAAACTGTATGGGAACAGGCTGGCTCTAATAACCAAGTGTAACATGTTCTTTGGATGTATATAAGAGATGTAGAAACATTTCTAATCTGTATTTAAGTATATAGGCCTCTGCTGCTTTTGAGTTTGTTGGTTTTTTGAATACACCAGTCAATGCAATAGTGCAAATGCTTGGTCTTTTGTCTTTCTGGGATATCAACCATGTTAGTATCTCTCTTTTCATGAGCATGTTTTGATGGTAGATCACACAAAGCACTTTAAAGGAATATGAGGGGGAAAAAACCCAACAAAGAAACAAAATCCATCTTAAGCCACGCACTCAATGCCACACATTTGTGAGCAGGAATAATTAAATACACATTTGCCATCACTTTTATATAGTGAGAAACAAGCTTTTTCTTCTGGTAGCAATGGATACCAATGGAAACAAAAATTGTGGTTCTAATAAGTGTGTTCATATCTTTGTTAATGAATCCCTTAGGCAGAACTTGCTGATATGTTCGATGGAGCATACCTGAGTATGTATGGTGAAACTTGCAAACATGAAGCATTCTAGGGAAGTCTCTGTAGGACAGTGACTTAGATTTGATACTAAATTAGTTGGTTGCGAGGTTGAAATCTTGCTTTCAAAGAGAGTAATTGCCAGCACTTGATTATGGTGCTACTGAGAATAAAACCAGCTGTGGAAAATACTTGTCTGAAGGATGAAGTCCTCATTGTCTTCACAGAACCTGTAAAATTGCCTTTCAATTTACCTGACTGAGAATGAAGGATGTTCCAGTTGAAATATAAAGTAAGAGGTGGTGGCAAAGGGGAGGAAGTATTTAATAATCTCTGTATTTAAGGTTAAGAAAGGTCTAAAGTTGTTTTAAATATTTTTTTTAAAAGCTGCTGGTTAGTTTCATCCAGCCTATTTAGATTAGTAGACTGTTAGCTGGAACTGGGTAAGGTCACTTTTTGGTAGGCCTTTACTAGTAGAGAATGTCAAAGAGAGAATGTCTATTTGGATGCTCACGAGTTTCTAATGATTTTGGGTTTGGTTTCTTTTTTTAAAGCCTTCTCTACAGGCTTTTAGGTAAACTAAAAAACCCTACTCTTAGCTTTTCAGTTGCCTGTTGAATTCTTTGGTCAAAGCCTGGAATTAAATTAATTTACAAGGTTTGGGAAAAAGTTCCTGTAGGCTGTGTTGAACACGGTGAGAGCACTGAGGAGGTTTTATCTCACTGTAAAGCTTAACAGAACACTTTAAAATAATTTTTTCTCATTCCAGGTTACCTTTGCAAGTGCCACTTCTTTTCATCTAAGGAAATGCTGTTCAGTATTTAAGGAATTTGCCATTTTTTCCACATTGTGTACACAAAGTTGAACCCTTTTCAGAATTTCTGGTCTTATAGAAACTGAAACACCCTGCCAAATATGTGGGTGATACAGCATGATAGTGTAGATTGAAGCTCTGTTAACATTAATGGACTTTTTCTCTGAAGGAGATCTGATCAATTTAATTTTCTAATTCAGCTGTGATTTGTAAAGATACACAAACTTAAAACTTGGGAATATTTTTCCATTCTTTAAATCACTTGTTAAAAATACTGTGTTTGGAGATGGAGAGAGTCATCACAATTTTTCTTAGGCAAACAAAATCACATTTCCTGTTAAATACACTGTGAAAAAAATTATTTGCCCCCTGTGTCTATGTTAGGACATAATTTTGGTGCTAAATATGTTGTTACTTTCTACCTCTCTTTTGTTAAAGGTACTGATTAACATTTTAAAAATTATTTTTAGCATATATAGTTAGAAGCTTTGCAGCCATTACTCTACTGTTCCCAGTCTTCAATTACAGGTCCTTTATTAAAAGCTTTCCAAAATGTGTACTTTCCTTTTGTTTTTCCTATGGAAAGATCCCGACATTGTCTTGGTACTTGATCTTAGGTACTGTAGTGTAGCCAACATTCCCAGCAATAAACTTTGCCAGATGCTGTGTGATAATTTGTGAAACAATGAATAATTCAGGTACATAAAACTGTGTGTTTGTAGATATGTTTATTAAAAGAAAATTTAGAGGGGAAGGGGTGGGGGGGAAATCAATAGCCATTCTCTTACTTTCTAAGAAAATGATCAAGTCCAGAGGTACACGCTTTATTCCAAAGATGCTTCCTTGCTGTAGCAGCTTGGTTAGGTGAATTCAGCCTTATGATTTGTGAACCCAACAAGCTGAATATTCATTTTATTTCTGCTTTTCTTGCCATACACTTGGATTTTGTCAGAGAAACAGAGAAGGTCTAATACCAGCTTCGTGAGCCTGAATGCTTACTGAAAGTTTCCTGTAGGATTTGGAGTTAAGGACAGTGGCAGTAACAGGAACCTGCACCTGCTGTCTTCCATGCTTTTGTCTGCAAACTGAAGTGTCTGATACCCAAATTTCTTGAGTGATGATGATGATGCAGGGTGCTGAGGGAGCACATGTCTGATCTAAACTGGGAGGCAGGGACAGTACCTTTCAGAGGTCAGTTGAGGAGCTGCAACTGAGGGAATTTCTATTGTGAGGCTGAGGAGCCAACAGACTACAACCATCCACAGAGAGTTGTGGCCTAGTTAAAGGGTGCCTTCAGTCTGGAGTGGTTTTTAATGCAGTTGTATTAACTTGCAGAATTATAGTATTACTTAGTCAGAATGTTATCGGAAACAGTTGTAGTGGTGCATGTGACATGAGCAGCATTACGCTGCTCTAAAACACATAGAATGCCTGTTTTAAAGGATTCTATCTGTAAACAATGCTTTATAGTTTTCATTGGGATGTTTTGGTATCTAAGCTCTTGAGTGAGGGAAGAGAGCTGTGTGCTAAAATCCATCTGACTAGTGAAGAAAGACTGCAGGACAAGCTCTATGTAACTGCTTTTACTTCTGTTTGCAAGAGCACTGCAGACCATTTGCACTGCAGCATCACCCATTTATTGTCTGTAATTACATATTCATGTAAGGAAAAATTTGACTGCTTGGAGGTTAATGTTCGTGAAGGAGACCGAGGAGTGCTGTAGATCTTTATTTGAAAAAAGGGAGAGTGCAAGGCTGATCCCTGTGGGAAGTTGCTGGAGGACACAGCCTCCTTTTACCCTAATTTCCTGGCCCCAAGTGACCATTTTCCTTTCCTCACTGGCCCAGGTACTCAGAATGTACAAACTTCCCAGGCTGCCTACTACATTTACCCCCTTTACATGTACACTTCCCTGCACCCTGTGTTGCCTTCTCATTAAAATGAGGCTTTAGACCTCCTGGGGCAGAGAAGTTAATATGCAGTAGCCTATTGAGCCTCTGCACTGTATCAAAAGGTCAGGTTGTGTTCGGTTGCTCCTGGTTCCTGCTGTCTTCGAAGGACACCTAGTTAATTCAGGGGAAGACTCCCGTGGAGACATAGTCGATGAAGATACAGAGGTGTTTTGTTATTTGCAGTTAACAAACATAAGGTCAAATTGCTGAGATTCCCAGACTGATACTCTCTTTGTTATCTCAAGTCTCATCTAGCACCACCTTCACAGAATCAATCAGGTTGGAAGAGACCTTTGATACGGCCGAGTCCAACCTAACCCCTGGGACAGGACAAGGAGCAATGGATGGAAGCTGCAGCACAGGAGGTTCCAGCTCAACACAAGAGGCAACTTCGTGCCTGGAAGGGTCCCAGAGCACTGGCACAGGCTGCCCAGAGAGGTTGTGGAGTCTCCTTCTCTGGAGACTTTCCAGGCCTGTCCGGATGTGTTCCTGTGTGCCCTGAGCTACAGTGTCAGGTCCTGCTCTGGCAGGGGGGTTGCACTGGATGCTCTCTTTGGGTCCCTTCCAGCCCCTGACATCTTGTGAACCTGTGATCTTCTAATTAGCTAAACCCTGACAAGTGCCTCATGCAGCCTCCTTTTAAACACCTCCAGGGATGAGGACTCCACCACCTCCCTGGGCAGCCCATTCCAATGCCAATCACTTGCTAGGAAGAACTTCCTACAAACATCCAGCCTGAACCTGCCCTGGTGCAGCTTGACGCTGTGTCATCTTGTTCTGTCCCTCATTGCCTGTCAGAAGAGCCCAACCCCACCTGGCTACAACTCCCGTTCAGGTAGCTGTAGAGAGCAATGCGGTCTGCCCCTAACCGCCTGTAAAGGCTCACTCTATCTCGGCTCTGTCGTTCACAACGAAACTTGTTGCAGGGCCAACGACAACGTTGGGTGTTGTTATTACCTGCAGCTGAGCTAGCGGCTCGGCTCGGCTCGGCTCGGCTCGGCGGTTATTTTCCGTCGCAGCAGCGCTCCATTTCAGCCCGGGGGTTACGCGGCCTCTCCTGCCGCGGTTTCGGTAGCGGGCGGTGGAGCTGNTCGGCTCGGCTCGGCTCGGCTCGGCTCGGCTCGGCTCGGCGGTTATTTTCCGTCGCAGCAGCGCTCCATTTCAGCCCGGGGGTTACGCGGCCTCTCCTGCCGCGGTTTCGGTAGCGGGCGGTGGAGCTGGGCCGCTCGGCCCAGGGACAGGTCGCGGATCCTGGCGGGAGGCGGCGGGCGGAGAGAAGTCGCGAAGCGGGTGCGAGGGGCGCGCGCGCTCGGCCTGCGCCGCCATTTTGCGAGGGGCGGTGCTGGCGGCGGGCGGGGGTGGCTGTGGTTGTGCCCCGCCCGGTGCCTGCCGTGGGCCAGGTGGAGATGTTCAAAGCAAGCAGTATGGCAGACACCCGTGGGCATGCGGCCGCGTCGGACTCTTACACGGGACGCGCCTCTTCCACGTCGGATTCTGGCGGGCGAGCTGAGCGGACGCCTCGCTACACCCTGGGGCTGCTGCAGACGCCGCGCAGCACAACGGACAGCGCCGGCGACTGCTCCAGCGGTGGAGCGAGGCCGGACAGCTCAAGCGGGGAAGGCCTCGCTGCCTGCCGTGCTGCCGTCGGTTGCGGAGCGAAGCCCCAGGTTTCGGGGCGAGGAGGTAGGGTGCGGCGCGGCCACATCCTGCTTTTCATTACTTGAATTTTGCTCGCTTTGCTTGGGCTGGGATTCGAAGGAGCTGTTACAAGATGCGCTTGCGCTGGAAAGAGGTAGCAGCATCTCTTCGTAGCAGCCCCTGCTATTCGCTCAGCCGGTCAGAGCAGTGGTACTTACTGAAATTTCTATCATTTCCTTTCTGTAAGCTTTTTAGATAGCGGTGTCTAAGTTCTCTTTAAATTTAAATTGAAACAGAACCGTTTGTTTTATGTGAGACCTGAACCTTATTAACTTGGTTATGGGGTTTGGTTCTGTGGTTGGTTGTGAAGTGGTTTTGTTGATTTTCATTTTTTCTGTGGGAGTGGGTGTTTTTTTTCTCCCTGGCCTTTGAATTAGTTGTTTTATCTTTTCCATTAAATTATATGTAGTTCGGTGTGTCTGTTTTCAAGAGCTTTTTTTGAATGCTTGTTGGTTTTTGTTCTTTTTTTTTTTTTTTGTTCCCTCAGAATCCTATTTCGGAGACAAAAGTTCCTATATAGAAAATACCAGCGCAGTGAATCTCACAAGTTCCTCATCTGTGCAAGGCCTGCATAGTGCATACATAACCAAACCACCCCTCTCTGCTAGCAGATCTGTTTGCAGAAGCCATACTCCTCTAATGGGATATTCAGGTAAGATTAACAGCTCTAAAAGAAAGCAGTCCTACTTATGTTTTTAAGGTTATTGTATTTAAACATACTTTTTTCTTTTTTTATGTGATACGGTAAGATACTGATTATATATACTGATGATATGCAGCAAGAGAAGCATAGCCAGCAGGGCAAGGGAGGGGATTGTACCCCTTTACTCTGCTCTCCTCAGACCCCACCTGGAGTACTGTGTGCAGTTCTGGAGCCCTCAGCAAAGGAAGGACATGGAGCTGTTGGAGCGGGTCCAGAGAAGAGCCACGAAGATGCTCAGAGGGCTGCAGCAGCTCTGCTGTGAGGACAGGCTGAGAGAGTTGGGGCTCTTCAGCCTGGAGAAGAGAAGGCTTCGAGGAGACCTTATAGTAGCCTTCCAATATCTGAAGAGAGCCTACAAGGAAGGCTAGAGAGTAACTATTTGCAAGGTCTTGTAATGAGAAGACAAGGGGCAATGGCTTTGAACTGGCAGAGGGGAGATTTAGACTGGATGTCAGGAGGAAGTTCTTTGCAGTGAAGGTGGTGAGACACTGGCACAAGTTGCCCAGGGAGGTTGTGACTGCTCCCTCCCTGGAGGTGTTCAAGGCCAGGTTGGAGGAGGCCTTGAGTGACCTGTACTAGTGGGAGGTGTCCCTGCCTATGGCAGGGGGTTGGAACTGGATGATCCTTGAGGTCCCTTCCAACCTTACCATTCTATGATTTATAATTGTTTGGCCAATTCAAAGGGCTTGCCATGGATATGGGAATATAACCACACATTTCACTTGGAATATCAAAGCATAATCTTGTGAGCATCAAGTAGCAACTTGTAATTGAACATATGCAACTATTTTACAGTTACTTCCTCATCTGCAACCTCTGCTCACAGCATTGCATCGGTTATTGTAGCTCTAGTAGAAGGAAGAGGCCTTGCCAGAGGTGAAGTAGGAATGGCCAGTATTGACTTAAAAAATCCTGAGGTGATATTATCACAGTTTGCAGACAATACAACTTATGCCAAGGTACTGTTGCATACTTAATCCCTGTATCCTTTGGCTTTTTTTCTTGTTTCTTTGGCCTTTAGAATATTTTTACCATTTGTCATGGGATGCTCATGGGATGTTGTAGCAACATCATTATCTTGAAATATGAGAGACCAGCCAGGTCAAAGATCACCTGTGCACTTCAGACATGTAAACCAATGATAGACAAGAAAGAAGCTGTAGATGTCAGGGGCACCCTGATTGTGTCCAGAAGACTGGCAGCAAAATGAAGACACAGATGTGTCTGAATGTGCTTGTGCAGCTTTTTGAATATGTCATAGGCAGGAGGCACTGGATGGGCCTGGCTCTGTAACACTCCTGTGTAAACAGCCATGGGGAATCCTTGCTGGGGGAGCATTGCCTTGAGGAGGAACCCCCAGTGCACCTCAGTGCATAGCTGGAGCAGCTCTCCTATGAGGACAGGCTGAGACAGTTGGGGCTCTTCAGCCTGGAGAAGAGAAGGCTTCGAGGGGACCTGATAGTAGCCTTCCAGTATCTGAAGGGGGCCTACAAGAAGGCTGGGGAAGGATTATTTACAAGGTCCTGCAACAACAGGGCAAGGGGCAATGGGTTTGAACTGGCAGAGGGGAGATTTAGACTGGATGTTAGGAGGAAGTTGTTTGCAGTGAGGGTGATGAGACACTGGCACAGGTTGCCCAGGGAGGTTGTGGCTGCTCCCTCCCTGGAGGTGTTTAAGGCCAGATTGGAGGAGGCCTTGAGTGAGCTGTGCTAGTGGGAGGTGTCCCTGCCTCTGGCAGGGGGTTGGAACTAGATGATCCTTGAGGTCCCTTCCAACCTTACCATTCTATGATTCTATGAAACATCGCTCTGCAGTGCTGTGTTCTGTGGTATTATGAAGTTTGAGTCCCAATTTCAGTGACAATTTAAAGTTTTGAAAATAAAAAAAGTTACTTTTTTGAGTGCCTCAAGGTGAGGGAGGGGAAGTCCTATGTAATCAAAAGAATAATACTATTATCTTCAGATTATTTTAATGGAAATTGTTAACTAATTTTAATGATTTCAAGAAGATTGCAATTATTTCTTGAAAAAGGTAAGACTGAGAGAAGTGTTGTAAGAGGGAGCTAGAACAAAGTCTAAATTCTCAGCTAGAAAATTATTATTATTCCAACCTGTTGCATTTCTTTGTCTTGAGAGCACCATTGACTTTTCATCTGCAAACCCAGAAAACTGCTATCTCTTGAAGAAAAAAGTCCTTCTCCCATCTTAGCTGTCTTGCTTCAAAGACAGACACATTTCTATGTTTAAATTATTTTTTTTTAATTGTGATTTAGTTTCATGTATATTTGTATATCTGTATCTAATAACACACATGAATTTGATACAATGTAGAAGTTAGTACAAAATTTGATCTTTACAAGACTGGAACTGTGATTATAAAATATGAGAATTCAATAATTATTTATTGCTGGTTCATTGGATTTGAATTATATGTGAATTTTTAATTTGTTGTTGTCCAGGTTATTACTAAACTCAAGATTTTAACACCACTAGAAATAATAATGTCAAATACTGCTTGTGATCCTGGGAGCACAACAAAATTGTTCAGTCTGATAACAGAACATTTCAAGGTAAGCTTTTAGATTTCATTCTATGTTTTAGAGTTCTTCTTGATTACTTGTATATAATTGCTGTTTGATTTTTTTTTTTTTCCCCCATCTTTACAGAATGTGACTTTTACAACTGTCCAAAGAAAGTACTTCAATGAAACAAAGGGTTTGGAGTACATAGAACAGCTGTGTGCATCTGAATTTGGTACCATTCTCATGGAGGTTCAATCCAAGTATGTGTAAGGAAAAAGTGTACTTTATCCAGATAAGTTTTTAACAGCTTTTTACTCAAGTCTGGCTTCTTGCAAAAGTTAGAAAATCTTCACATCTTTAAGTTTGGCCTCCAGTGTTTCTGATACCTAGAAACTGAAATGGAAAGCCTGTTACAGATAATTTTTTTATTTCCACCCCTTTCTACAGCTTTCTACTTTCTCCTTCTCATTCTCCTGCTAGAGATGCAACTTCCCAGCTGTGATTGCCTGTCTTTCTAGGCTCAGCAAGTGTTTTGCTTGCGCTGACAGTTCTAAGCAGTGATACTTGGTGAACTGGGTCTTCATTGTTTAGTCTGTTAGTTTGTTCAGCTTGGAGAAAAAGAGGCTGAGGGGAGACCTCATTGCTCTCTTCACTCCAACCTTTTTCCAGTGAGTTCAAGTGGAGTTGGTCTCCTCTCCCTAGAATGAGAAGAAACGGCCTGAAATTGTGCCAGGGGAGGTTTAGATTGGAAATGAGGAACAATTTATTTCCTGCAAGAGTGGTAAGGTGTCAAAACAGGCTGCCCAGGGAGGTACTGGAGTCACCATCACTGGAGGTGTTCCAGAAACATCTGGACATGGCACCTGGAGACATGGTATAATGGCCACAGCAGTGTTAGATTGGTGGTTGGACTTGATCCTAGAGATTTTTTCCAACCCAAACAATTCTGTTATTCATTTCAAGTCACATGTAACTACCTTCATGTGATGGTTTGGGAATTACCCGGCCTCCATGCTATGAAAATCACCCAGACTAGACTCAGATGTCTGGAAGTTAAGGACTGAAGCTCTATTTATAGCTTAGCACAATGTACAAGCAGAGATAGACACAATAGACAGGAATAGTTACAGAAATATACAAGTTAAAGGTAATACAGCAACACAACNCTGGACATGGCACCTGGAGACCTGGTATAATGGCCACAGCAGTGTTAGATTGGTGGTTGGACTTGATCCTAGAGATTTTTTCCAACCCAAACAATTCTGTTATTCATTTCAAGTCACATGTAACTACCTTCATGTGATGGTTTGGGAATTACCCGGCCTCCATGCTATGAAAATCACCCAGACTAGACTCAGATGTCTGGAAGTTAAGGACTGAAGCTCTATTTATAGCTTAGCACAATGTACAAGCAGAGATAGACACAATAGACAGGAATAGTTACAGAAATATACAAGTTAAAGGTAATACAGCAACACAACTCCCCTCCCAGAAATCGGAGTCCCCAGGAGGGGTTCCAAACCACTCTTCTACTTTCTTCCCACCCCTATACCTTATCCCAGGGTTTGCCTTACATGCAGGGTGAGTTTGGAGGATCAGCAAGGGGTGCTAGAAGCAGAGTGATTAGTTGGGTTACACAGCAGAAGACACAGCAGCTCCCAGAGAGAACAAGACTCTGCCTTATCTATGTTTGTGTCCTTGTTTTTATACATCTCAGCAAAGCCTGTGAGTGATGCAGACATCACCATTGTTTGCTTTTCACAACCTATAATCTGATTATTTTTTTTTCATTAAAATATTCCAATTAGCCCAAATAGCAGCTGTGTAGTGTGGGGTGTCACATGTACAGCCTCATAACAGTTGTGAGTATTTGATTTGCATGTGTATGTGTGCACTGTGTGGGGTTAGTGCATACTTAAAGCACACAGGCCCTGCAACTGTCAGGCAGAAGTGTGAATGTCATTTCTGTAGTGCAGCACTTGTGTTTGTGGTATTTATATAGCACTGTTCAACATTCATGAAAGATTGTTTCTTTCCAAGGTACTACTGTCTTGCAGCTGCTGCAGCTTTGCTAAAATATGTTGAATTTATTCAGAATTCAGTTTATGCTCCAAAATCTCTGAAAGTGCGTTTCCAGGGGAGTGAGAAAACAGCTATGATAGATTCATCATCAGCACAAAATCTCGAGCTAGTAATTAATAACAGAGATTCTCGGTAAGAAAACTCCTTTTACAAATTACACTTCTACATGTATTTGTCCCAGGTTGGGAACTATAAGGTTAAAAAGAGTCCTCTGGGGACTGGAAGATTGTTATTCCATCCCATAATTCTACTATCTCTTCATAAGCTCACGGCAAGGCCAGCTCATTCTCCTTTCCTTCCCCTCTAGCCTTGTGTTGGGCAGGAGCTGCGTTATTAGGATAAACATGTAAGGACAGGCCTGGTTTGGGGCCTCCAGAGGCTG
>VWZE01019175.1:150035-170759 GCA_013396675.1 Eubucco bourcierii | reverse complement strand
AGCTTTTTTTTTTTTTTTTTTTTTTTTTTCCCCCCCTGTAAATTTTTTTGGAATCAAAAAAAAAAAAACAAAATGATTTGTTTTTTTTTTTTTTTTTTTTTCTTTTTTAACAGTGATCTCAAAGTTCCTGGATACAGAACAACTGCTTTCAGTTTTGGTACAGATTCCAAAGCAAGATACAGTATGTTTTGAAATACACCTTAGATGATCAGTTATTTGGCTCTAAATACCCAATATATAAATGTCATAGTTATAAATAAGGCTGATATATAATAAGGAAAAAACCTGCACCTTAGAAAGACATGGAATAATATGACTGTAGATTGAGAACTGTGCAGAAAATGAAGTTTTCACAGCTTGGGTCAGCAGTGTTCTCAGTCAACCATTATCAGTGCAGTCATGAAAATGTTAGCTACTGAGAAGCAAACTGTCACAGTATGTGATGTAAAATTCAGGTAAGTTTTTTTTTATGCAGTTGCACATCAAGTCTGTCAAAGTGAGCTTATAAAGCATTTTGTCAATTCTCACTGAAAGTATAAACCTGTGAACCGTGAGTTCTGCTAGTTCTTAAGTACTTTTAAACAGGTAGATACACAAACATCTCCTCTATTTGTCAAATTTTTCAACAGGTTAAAACTGCTGAATCAAAAATAACTAATTTAATCTACCTGAAGCATACTCTAGAACTTGTGGAGCCTCTAAAGGTAAGCTCTGCCATTTATTTTTGTTTCTGAAGTACAGTGTGTTCTATCCTTTTTATTGCAGTTTCTTATATTTCATAGAATCAGTTATGGCTGGAAGGGACCACAAGGATCATCCAGTTCCAACCCCCCTGCCATGGCCAGAGACACCCTACCCTGGATCAGGCTGGCCACAGCCTCATACAGCCTGGCCTTAAACACCTCCAGGGATGAGGCCTCAACCACCTCCCTGGGCAACCCCTGCCAGGCTCTCACCACTCTCATGCTGAACAACTTTCTCCTCACTTCCAGTCTGAATCTCCCCACTTCCAGCTTTGCTCCATTCCCCCTAGTCCCATCACTACCTGATAGCCTAAAAAGCCCCTCCCAAGCTTTTCTGTAGGCCCCCTTCAGATACTGGAAGGCTGCAGGAAGGTCACCTTGGGAGCCTCCTCTTCTCCAGACTGAACAGCCTCAACTCTTTCAGTCTGTCCTCATAGGAGAGGTGCTCCAGCCCTCTGAACATGTGGCCCTTCTCTGGACATATTCCAGCATGTCCACATCCCTCTTGTAACAGGGGCTTCAGAGCTGGATGCAGTACTCCTATTTCATGGAATAGGATATGTCACAGAATCACAGAATTAACCAGGTTGGAAAAGACTTCTGATCAGGTCCAACTGATCACCTAACCTTTCTAATTAATTAAACCATAACACTAAGTGTTTTTATCCAGCCTCCTCTTAAACACCTCCAGGGATGGGGACTCCACCACCTCTCAAGGCAGCCCATTCCAAATCCAATCGCTCTTGCTGTTTAGAACATCTTCCTAACATCCAGCCTAAACCTGCCCTGGTGCAGTTTGAGGCTGTGTCCCCTTCTTCTGTCACTGGGTGCCTGGGTGAAGAGACCAACCCCCACCTGGCTACAACCTCCTTTTGGGTAATTGTAGATAGCAATGAGATCTCCCCTGAGCCTTCTCTTCACCAGACTGTCAAATTGGAAGAGCCTGCTAAGGGTCGTGAAAAACAAAACAAAACAAAAAAACCCACCAAAACAACACCAAAAAAAATTTTTATATATTCCTTAACACAATACAGCCAATAGTCTGTTACTTCTTAAGGCAGCTGAAAATAGCATTTGAGTCTAATACTCTGAAGAACTGTATTCATACATTGCCTGAAAAACTGCTTTTATAACAAACATTTAACTGAAATGCCTCAGATCCCATAGGCTGCTTATGCAACCAATGACAAGCCACGGTGAGTCAAAGAACTCTGAGTCATTTAAAAGGGCTACAAAAAAGAGTAACTGTTCATGTGTGTTTTCATCTTCAACAGGCTGCTTTAAGAAGCTGTAACACAGCACTGCTAAAGGCTTACTACAGTTCTCTTGAAGATACAAGGTATTCATGATGGCATGAATAGCTCTTTAGTAGAGAGAAGTAGTTCTTTAAAAGAAATTAAAGAAACTATAGAAACTATTTCTATTAAAGAAATAGTTCTTTAACTACAAACTCATCTTTCCTAAGATTTTTTTTTTTTAATGTAAGATTAAAAATACTGTGTTTGTCCTTGGTTTTTCTTGCAGGTTTATCTCAAATGTTTAGTGTAGAAGCTGATTTTGTTAAAAATTCTAGTATTCAGCTAACAAATATAAAAAAACAACAAAACATGATAGATATGATAGTGCAATGACTGATGAACTGCAGTCATGTTTTTATTATTTGCAAGTAATTGAGGAACAGAGAAGTAGTGTTTTCGTGAAGCCCCTGTACTAATGCAAAAGTCATAGAATCATGGAATCATAGAATGGTAAGGTTGGAAGGGACCTCAAGGATCATCTAGTTCCAACCCCCTGCCATAGGCAGGGACACCTCCCACTAGTACAGCTCACTCAAGGCCTCCTCCAACCTGGCCTTGAACACCTCCAGGGAGGGAGCAGCCACAACCTCCCTGGGCAACCTGTGCCAGTGCCTCACCTTCCCTCACTGTAAAGAACTTCCTCCTAACATCCAGTCTAAATCTTCCCTCTGCCAGTTTAAACCCATTGCCCCTTGTCCTGTCGTTGCAAGACCTTGTCCATAGTCCCTCCCCAGCCTTCCTGTAGGCCACTTCAGGTACTGGAAGGCTACTATCAGGTCTCCTGGAAACCTTCTCTTCTCCAGGCTGCAGAGCCCCAACTCTCTCAGCCTGTCCTCATACTGTCCTCAACTGTTGCTTGCATGTTTGAGAAGTAATTTATACCTCCCAAAGATCCGAATGATATCTTTGGGCAAACTTAAGCGCAGTCATGTCACTCTGAGATGAAAATAGAGCTGAAATTGTTTTCTTTTAACAGTAGATAATTTACTTCATTTATTTGTGAGGCTCTTATTTGTGATTTTTGGGGATGATATTGCAAATAAAAGTGGTCAAGTGTTACGTAGCTAATTAAGAAACACAACTACAATTGCAGATTTGGAATTATACTTGAAAAGATCACAACTGTAATTAATGATGACACAAGGTATACAAAGGGATGTTTGAGTATGAGGACCCAGAAATGCTATGCTGTCAAGCCCAACATCAGTGAATTCCTTGACATAGCACGAAGAACATACACAGAAATTGTTGATGACATAGCAGGTATTTCTAAACTAAGATTTTTATGTGCTTGGATTTCAAAGCATGTTGTGCTTGGCATATAGAAACCATGTGCTCTTATATTACAACTTTCTTGTGTGAAAAGTGTTTAGTGTGTGGGTGTGAAATGTGTGTATGTGTGTGTGTGTGTGTATATACACCAATAATATATGGTAATCAGGGATCACTTAGAGCAATGAATAGCAGAGATGCACCACTAACTAACCCCATTCTTTATTCTCCCAGGAATACCACACTGCTATACTCTCTACAGCATTCAGAATCACCATGATCATAGAATCATAGAATGGTAGGGTTGGAAGGGACCTCAAGGATCATCTAGTTCCAACCCCCATATTGTCCTGACATCTAACAGTTTCCATGTATGATATCTTTTCAGCTAGGAACAAGATGGATTGAAGGGGGTATTACAGATGTAAAGCATTACCCTCTACCTGGGGGGGAAAAAAGGTTGCTTCGAATCATGGAATAGTAAGGTTGGAAGGGACCTCAAGGATCATCCATTTCCAACCCCCTGCCATAGGCAGGGACACCTCCCACTAGTACAGGTCACTCAAGGCCTTGTCCAGTCTGGCCTTGAACACCTCCAGGGAGGGAGCAGCCACAACCTCCCTGGGCAACCTGTGCCAGTGTCTCAACACCCTCACTGCAAACAGCTTCTTCCTAACATCCAGTCTAAATCTCCCCTCTGCCAGTTCAAACCCATTGCCCCTTGTCCTGTCATTTCAAGACCTTGTAAATGGTCCCTCCCCAGCCTTCCTGTAGGCCCCCTTCAGATATTGGAAGGCTACTATAAGGTCTCCTGGAAACCTTCTCTTCTCCAGGCTGCAGAGCCCCAACTCTCTCAGCCTGTCCTCATAGGAGAGCTGCTGCAGCCCTCTCAGCATCTTGGTGGCCTCCTCTGGACCCGCTCCAACAGTTCCATGTCCTTCCTGTGCTGGGGGCTCCAGAACTGTACACAGTACTCCAGGTGGGGTCTGACAAGAGCAGAGTGAATTCTCCTGACATCTAACCATTTCCCTGTATAGTATCTTCTCAGCTAGGAACAAGATGGGTTAAAGGGGGGATTACAAATGTAAAGCATTACCCTCTACCTGGGGGGAAAAAAGGTTGCTTCGAATTGTGAACTGAGAGTCCCTAGTGTAGGGTTTGCATTCTGTCTCCTGATGAGACATTGATGCTACATGGCTGAACAAACTGCTCTTTCCATAGTTAGACTCACTTGGAGTTGGCCAACTGGATGAATTGTCTTTAAAAACACATCAATTAAGCTGATTCTCCACCAGATTAATGTGTTACTTAAGTGACTCGCTGAAGACTTACCTTTTGAAAGCCTTTTGTCACCTTACTTGCATGACAAATGCAACTCTTTAACACATCAACAGTATGCACCTTTGTGCCAACAGACATTCTCTGTGTGTGTGTATGTTTATGTATTTAAGACCAAATCCTTATTTGTGGTGTATAGGTATGATAACACAGCTTGCAGAGAAGTACAACCTCCCAATGAGAACAAGTTTCAGCTCTGCCCGTGGGTTTTTTATCCAGATGAATATTGATGCTTCAGCACTACCCAACGGCCAACTTCCTTCAGAGTTTACAAAGGTAACTGTAGGAGGTTTCTCATAGTGTTTCTGTATGCCTAATGTGTATAAAATGTATAATACATGAATAAAACACAAATTATACAGTAATTTAATCAACAGTTAAAGTAATTTCAGCTGAGATGTCTAGAAGTAAATGAAGATATAATTGGTATGTTTTTGTAACCACCCTGTTTCTAGTAACACAGAATAGTCAGAAACCTGCAATTAACTGGCAGTTATGTTGTGTGTGATCACATTTGTCTTGCTGAGACCTGCATTCTCTTGTATGTATTTTTTCATAAAAATTGATATAGGAAAAATGAAACCAGGCATTGTTTTTTGCACTTCCCTCCCCTGCATTGTTCCCAGTTTGCTTTTTAGAACCTGTTTTTGTGTCTCATAATATGGCAAAGTCTTACTGTTTGTTTGAATTCCCTGTAGATCACTAAAATGAAAAATACATACAGCTTCACTTCACCAGACTTAATAAAAATGAATGAAAGATGTCAGGAGTCCCTGAGAGAAATCTATCACATGACCTACTTGTAAGACCATTTAAAACTTTAACGTTTGCTACCTACACCTACTTTGTCCGCTTAACAGCTAATTCTACCTTTTATTAACGGTGCCTTTCTCTTAATGGCTGCTTGGAGAAACAATCCAAAGCTGATCAAATCTGCTTACTGAGACAAAAGCCCCTCACAATGTGTGTACTGCATTAAACATCATTGCAAACACACAGGCAGTTATTCGTGAGGCTGGCCATCATATTTATTGCATTTTTATGGGTGAATTATCTACACAAAATGAGACAAGGAATGCATTAGTTTTGTAATGCAGAATTGATTCTTTTAACCAGTTCTTTGCATTTACTGTAGAACTGTCTGTTCTTGTATTTTGTCCTTCCTGCAAGTTGTGGTGCTCTGCTGTTTGTTTCAGAAGGCTGACAAAGTGAAATGTTGCATGTAATTTTTATGGGAATGCTTTCTAGAAACCACACTGACCTTTATTAATTTAAAGGCCTAAGGGAATTAGAGTCATATTTGATGTGTTAATAAAAAATATTCCACAAGTTGTTTTTTTTTTAATTCCATAGCTGTATTTTTAGTTCTTTGTCTTTGTGAAGCTGTCTTGTGAGCTGTTGGTATTTGAGCTCTTTGACCTGAGCTGATAGTATAAGATCTTAATTTGCTTTAAAGAGCTGTATACATTTGCTTGTGTTTGGCAGAGACAGTTGCATTTTTACAGGGTACTTCCTGTCCTAATGTATGCAGTGTGAACATTATGAACTTGGTTTCTCTCTGTAAGCTATGTAAAGTGACAGTAAGTGTTGTGTCTTACTCCAGAATCGTGTGTAAGCTGCTGAACGAGATCTACGAACACATCCACTGCCTCTACAAGCTGGCTGATATCGTGTCAATGCTGGATATGCTGCTTGCATTTGCCCATGCCTGCACTCTTTCTGATTATGGTGAGTTTCTTCTTTGATTCCATCATGGGCCAGATAAAGAGTCCCCTGTTGGAGAATATCCAGGCTATTTTGTCTGATTCTCCGAAACTCATCATTTATTTTGCTGGATCTTGGTAGGCTTTAGGTGAGCATCTCTGGTCTGTCCTTGCCAGTTTTCTGCTGCTGTTGTTTTCTGTTTTCATTCACTGAAATTGCATTCTGCCATGTAGCTGCTGTAAGCCTTCACAGCCAGTCTTCACAAGATGGCCAGATTAAACACATGTTTTTCAAAAGCACAAAATCTGTGAACATTCTGAGTTCACACTTCTGTTCTGAAATGGCACGAGATAATACAAGCATATCAACAGTAAGTATATACTGGAAACCAAAACACCTATCTGACATTTTTTTATCTGCTTCAATTTCTGTAGTACTGCTAGACATTTTGGGAAGTGGAGTATTCTAAGGAATCCAGGATCATGTATTTACCTGCACATTGATCCTGCTTCCCTAGTCCAGTCCTGAAATCATAGAATCATAGATTGGTAAGGTTGGAAGGGACCTCAAGGATCATCTAGTTCCAGCTCCCTGCCATAGGTAGAGACACCTCCCACTAGTACAAATGAGAGCATTGCTTTCAATTCACATTGTTCTGAGATGCTTGTCTATAGCACAATACTAAATCAGGTCTGGAAACCACCTTGAGAGATACATTTGTTCATCATTACTGATGCTGCTATGTAATTTCCAGTTCAGGATCATGATCGGTTTACTTTGCAGTATGGACTTGGAATCTTCATGTGCTGATGAGTCCAGTCAGAGCAGATGAATTGATGTGAGGGAATTGGAGGTGTTCAAGGCCAGGTTGGACAAGGCCTTGAGTGTCCTGTACTAGTGGGAGGTGTCCCTGCCTGTGGCAGGGGATTGGAACTAGATGATCCTTGAGATCCCTTCCAGCCTTACCATTCTATGATTCTATGAAACTCAACCTGGAACCGCTATGCCTAAGGCATCACACCAGTGATGTACACAAGTTTTCTTCAGTCATGATAAGAATAAACCCTTAAATCTACACCTGCAGTTTGCACAGCCAGGCATGAATGCTATTCACCAAAAGAACTGGACTGTCTTTTGTAGTTTTCAGTCCTCTTTGCTTGATTCTCTCATCTAAATCATCACCTGACTAAAACCTACACAAGATAATTAGAATTCCCCAAAGTTTAAATAGAAAAACTATTGGCACTTTTTTTCCTGAAGGCTACTTCATTTAGAGTTGTAGAATCAGTCAGGGTTGGAAGGGACCACAAGTATCATCCACTTCCAACCCTCCTGCCATGGGCAAGGACACCCTACCCTAGATCAGGGTGTCCAGAGCCTCATCCATCCTGGCCTTAAACACCTCCAGGGATGGGGCCTCAACCACCTCCCTGAGCAACCCATTCCAGGGTCTCACCACTCATGTTGAAAATTTTCCTCCTCATGTCCAGTCTGAATCTCCCCACCTCCAACTTTGCTCTGTTTCCCCTAGTCCTGTCACTGATATCCTGAAAAAAAAAAATGAGCAGACCAAATTTAACAGTACTTTTTAGTTAACCTGGTAGTTCTTCCTGAGTACTGCATGTTAGGCCTGCTGGCTATGGGAAGGTAAAAATCAGGGAGTCAGATTTGGACACCGTTTAACTTCTGCTCTGGAAGAGTTACTTTATTTTGAGTATTCAATGATGTAAAGATTTCTCTGCTAACTCTGCCATGTTTTATGTCCTTTTTCTCATGCAGTTCGTCCAGAATTCACTGATACCTTAGCAATCAAACAAGGCTGGCATCCCATTCTTGAAAAGATAGCTGTGGAAAAACCTGTATCTAACAACACCTATCTGACAGAGGGCAACAATTTTGTCATTATTACAGGACCAAATATGAGTGGAAAATCAACATACCTAAGGCAGATTGCTCTCTGTCAAATTATGGCACAGATTGGTGAGTAAGGGTGTACTGCATTGGCAATCTTCTGCAGCACTTTTATTGTTTTCTAATTAAAAAATATTCACAAAGTGCAATGATTTGGCTTCTAGAATAAGATTCTATCTAAATAATATCAGGTAATTTTTAGTTTGTTTGCTCCCACTAGTTCTTGTGTTGGTGACAGAGGCCACTGCAAGGTTTTGGATGTACTACTGGAAGCTTAGGGGATCCTGTCTGTGTGTCTGGAAGCTTACCCAGTCTGCCTTTAGAAGCAGGGTTGTGCACTTGAATTCTTAAGAGCACCTTATGCTAGACTGACAGCGAGTTCTCTTCAAGGTTGTGTATGTGTCAGTCATCCAAAAGGAGCCAGTGAGCATCAGTTACATAGAGAAACATGCCTGCAGCCAAGGGCAATTCACAGATAAATAAGCAACTACTTCAGATAAAAGTGGTAACAAATGCTGCAAGGTTCTATCACTAAAATTAGAAAAACAAACCAAATATTTGTACATTCTAACTGTGACTCATCCCTGTGCTCTGAGTTCCTCATGGTTTTTACCTTAAAGAGAAAGGTAAGATTAATAGCACAGAGGAGACATCTTAACAGGCTGACTCTAACTCTACTACTAGAATGAAACTACTTACCAGTGGAGAACAAAATTTACCCACCATGTGTTTTTGGGGCCAGTCCCTAGCAACTGCAAGTTCTTCAGAATTTCTCTGAAAAACATGAATTTAATGAATAAAGGAAACTGTGTAAGACTTTCTTCAGGTTTCTTGTTCTTTTCTATGCAATAAAACTAATAAGGCTTAGAATCTGATAAATAAATATAGTCCAATATAATTGTGTCTAAAGGGATCAGTCTAAAGGGATGCAGAACTGAGAACACTAAGGATCAGTTTACATTTCTGTAACCACTGTGTTACTACTCCCAAGGAATCTGAGTTGCCCAAAACTAGCACAATAATCATTCTGCATCCCTTTAGACTGATCCTTTTAGACACAGGATTTCTTAAGCTTTTACTGAACAACTGCTTGTAGCATGCATTTATTTTTTTTCTTGCAAAGTAGAACTTAATATTATGAAACTTTATAGACTAAGGTGCTTTCTCTAGAGTGTAAAGACCAAATGTAAAGCTGGTTTGTTGTTTGTTTGCTTGTTTTAAATTCTGGTTTTCTGCCCATAGACACATTCAGGCAAATTGGCATTTGTCATACTGACATGAGAAAATTCCTCTTTCACTTGTTTTTGTAGGTTCTTATGTCCCAGCAGAGTATTGTTCTTTTCGAATTGCAGAACAAATTTTTACCAGAATAGGTATGGATGATGATATAGAAACAAATGCATCAACATTCATGAAGGAAATGAAAGAGGTATTAAGCATAGCTAACCCAGTGTCCAAGGCCTGTTTTTACTGTTAAGATAACAGAAACTGCACCAGTCTATTCCCACTGAAAGAGTATACTTTGAAAAGCAGGCAGAAGTTCAGCATTCATTTATTATTTTGATGGTAAACCACAGAAACTCAGGGATACATCAAATGCAAATGTACCAATTTAAATACAAACCAGTGCTCTGTTGGACAGTACTTTCAAAGTTTTGCTGTTTCTGAGGTCTTAAATTGTTATTTGCAGGAGTCTAAGCATACTCACTTCCCCCTCCCAAACTGATACAATTTTGATGGAAAGTTGTAGTTCAGTGGTAAAGAGAAAGGATGCTGTATTATGAGTATGATTAGGACTGAAAACTCTTTGAAAACTGTGAAAAGGTAAAATTTGTGGATCTCTTCTGGAGCCCCCAGCACAAGAAGGACATGGAACTGTTGGAGCAGGTCCAGAGGAGGCCACCAAGATGCTGAGAGGGCTGCAGCAGCTCTGCTGTGAGGACAGACTGAGAGAGTTGGGGCTCTGCAGCCTGGAGAACAGAAGGCTTCCAGGAGACCTTAGAGTAGCCTTCCAGTATCTAAAGGGGGCCTACAGGAAGGCTGGGGAGGGACTATTTACAAGGTCTTGCAATGCCAGGACGAGGGGCAATNCTTGAGGTCCCTTCCAACCTTACCATTCTATGATATACATACATACATATACGTGTGTGTGTGTATGTAGATGTGTGTGTGTATGTAGATGTGTGTGTGTATGTATATAGATGTGTGTGTATATATACACACACACATGTATGTATATGTACATACATATATATATAATATAGAATCATAGAATGGTAAGGTTGGAAGGGACCTCAAGGATCATCTAGTTCCAACCCCCTGCCATAGGCAGGGACACCTCCCACTAGTACAGGTCACACATGGCCTCCTCCAACCTGGCCTTGAACACCTCCAGGGAGGGAGCATATATACATATACATACACATATATACATTATATAGATATGTGTGTATATATGTGTGTGTGTGTATATATGTGTGTGTGTATCTATATATGTGTGTGTATGTATTTCTGCATTAAGTTTCATTTGAATAACACAAAGTATTCTTATTAAGATTTACCAAAAAAAAAAAAAAGGCATTTATAGGAGTGGTAACACATTTAAATATTTTCCTAGATAACATACATCATACAAAATGCTAATGACAAATCACTCATCATCATTGATGAACTTGGCAGAGGTACCAGTGCTGAAGAAGGTATTGGCATTTGTTACGCTGTTTGTGAATATCTGTTGAATTTAAAGGTAATTCTGTTTTGGAAAAATATTTAAACCCTCTAGAATTACTTTGTCATGCTGAAAAGAAATGTGTTATTTTCTTAAATTTTAACTTCAGTTTTGTAGTGATTTCTTTTTTTTTTTGCCTAAATATGGTATTTATCGCTGTGGTTTTTACTGTTCGCTACTTATGAAAGAGAAAAGACACTGACATAAACCAGGCTTCTGTTTGCTGATCTGTGTGATTTAAGCCCACCCAGCTGCTTGCTTGCTCCTCCACAGTGATATGGGGGAGAGAAATAGAAAGGTAAAAGTGCAGACATTTGTGGGTTGAGATAAAGACAGTTTAGCAGGAAAAGCAAAGCAAAATAAGAAATTCCTTCACCACTTCCCATGGGCAGGAAGTTATTCAACCATCCTAGGACAGCCCCATCATGTGACAGTGACTTGAGAAGGCAGATGTCATCACCCTGAAGGTCTTTCCCCTCCTCCTCCCATCTTTGATTACTACATCATATGAATGTCCTGTTACTTCTGCTGTTAATTTTCTTCTATTGAGAGGAGTGGGAGACACCCCAGTTGCAAAAGATACCCTGTGCAGCATGCTCTGGGTGACCCTGTTCTAACTGGGGGATTGGACTGGATGATCTCGAGAGGTCCCTTCCAATCCTCACCATGCTGGGGTTCTGTGATCTGTACCAATGGCAGAACTCATCACTTCAAGGTTTTCATTTGCTTTGGTAATTTGAAGCCAGGTTTTCAGCGTTGTGTAGGAAAACTTGGACATCTGTTTGATAAGGTAATTTTTATTATTTATTGCAGTGTATTCCAGGGTCATTTCCAAAAGACATTTTCTTTCTCATTTCCCTGTTTTAGGCATTTACATTGTTTGCTACACATTTCCTGGAACTGTGTCATATAGATGCTTTATATCCCAATGTGGAAAATTACCATTTTGAAGTGCAGCATGTGAGAAGCAGTGCAGGAAATAAGGAGAAAATTGCCTACACTTACACACTCTCTAAAGGATATACAGAGGAAAAGAACTATGGTAATGGATTCCACTGTAACTCAGTAAAGATTATGTGAAATACTATTTCATTTACTAGGCAGCTAACAGTGTTTTTTTTCTGCTGACAGATTTCTGCCAAATTTGTATCTCTTTCACAGAGCAGTAACTGCAGGCTTGTAATATGTTACCAATATTTGTGTGTTTTAAGTAACTACGTGGTGAGAAAGTATCACAGAAACATCCAGGTTGGCAAAGCCCCTCAGGGTCACCGAGTCCAACCTAGAACCCTACTGTACAAGATTCACCTTAAACCATAGCCCCAAGCACCACATCCAAGCAACCCTTAAATACATCAAGGGTGGGTGACTCCACCACCTCCCTGGGCAGCTCATTCCAGTCCCTGACCACTCTCTCTGTGAAAAACTTTTTCCTAATGTCCAATCTAAACCTCCTCAGCCTCAGCATGAGACCATTCCCCCTTGTCCTGTTTCCAGCTGCCTGTGAGCAGAGCCCAGCAGCAGCCTCTCCACAATGTCCCTTCAGGTAATTGTAGACAGTGATGAGGTTTCCCCTAAACTTCCTCTCTTTCATACTAAACAGTCCCAGCTCCCTCAGTTGCTGAAGTAGTTTGGGGTAGTGTGAAGAATTAAAAACATATTTCATAGTGGGGGAAAAAAAGCAATTTAGTAATGTTGGTAGCTACCTGGCTGACCTCAATTTGAATGAGATGAACCCATCTGACAGCACACAGTACTCGAGGTGATTTAATGTCTGTGGAAGTGAGTGAAAGTTCTGGAGAGATTTAAATGTAAATGCCAAGGTTGGTGCTGTGTAAAAGTGTCTCCTTGTCTGCCACAAGTAATGACCTATCAACTACGCAGCTTGGCCCTTGTTGATTAGCAAAAAGGAATCAAATTTCTTTTAAAAAGGAAAGGAGTTTTACTATCTATCATCCTAAGGCAGTTTTGAGCATCAGTGTTCTCAGGAAAGTGGTTTTTTTACTTGATTTTTAACTTTAGAATAAAGCAGTCATGCTGAAGGATTGATGGATTATGGGTCAGTGTGAGTAACAGCAGTGCATAAGATGCCTGTTTTAAAGAGGTACAGAAATTTCTGTTTCCAAATATTAGCTTCTGAAATTGGATCCTTGATTTAGGTGGCCTTTAATCAGTGGGAAATGAGCTGCACATGACTTTTGCAAACTAGTGGTAACTGAAGATTACAGATTTTTCCAGTCAGGCTTCAATTAACTGGACTTTAAAATGTTTCTTTATCAGAGTTTCAGAATTAGTTTCTTTCCCTTTGGCAGTACAAACTCAATTTCAGATTCTACACTATCACTAACCCAGTGAAATGATATGTTTAGAGTATTTTCAAAGAACAGGAGACCTTTAGTAACTCAGTATCTTGACTTTACCTTACATGAGCAAAATTAAATTCTGAGAGAGTGTGAAGATTGTCTTAACCTTTTTTAATTTTTAACCCTACAGTCTGATGAAGCACAGAATTTCCTCAGCACAGCCAGGGTCACAGGCAAAGGAAACTGAAAAAGTCCTGTTAGGGCAGTGCCTTGAGTACTGTGTCCAGTTCTGGGCCCCTCAATTTAAGAAGGACATTGAGGTGCTTGAGTGTGTCCAGAGAAGGGCAACGAGGCTGGGGAGAGGCCTGGAGCACAGCCCTATGGAGAGAGGCTGAGGGAGCTGGGATTGGTTAGCCTGGAGAAGAGGAGGCTCAGGGGAGACCTTCTTGCTGTCTACAGCTACCTGAAGGGTGCTTGTAGCCAGGAGGAGGTTACCTTCTTCTCTCAGGCAACCAGCACCAGAACAAGGGGACACAGTCTCAAACTGTGCCAGGGGAAGTTTAGGCTGGAGGTGAGGAGAAAGTTCTTGCCTGAGAGAGTCATTGACTGCTGGAATGGGCTGCCCAGGGAGGTGGAGTCATNTTTTTTTTTTTTTTTTTACCCTGAGTAACTGGCAGTTTATCTGAAGTTGGAACATGAACCAGATGATCTTTGAGGGCCCTTACAACCTAAACCATTCCATCATTCTATGTCCACTGCACATCAAGATTTAACTGAGAGTACGTTTAGGGTCACTTCAGTATTCTCTGGCCTACCAAATTAAGAAAGTTAACAGAGAAAGATGCCAACATCACTGTGCCATTTTTTCCTTTAACCTCTGTGTCTTACCTTGTCCAGTGACAGCATAAACACAAGTTACTTTATGTGCCTCTTAGAGGTAGTGTTACAACAAAGTAACTGGCAGAGGGGAGATTTAGACAGGATGTCAGGAGGAAGTTCTTTCCAGTGAGGGTGGTGAGACACTGGCACAGGTTGCCCAGGGAGGTTGTGGCTGCTCCCTCCCTGGAGGTGTTCAAGGCCAAGTTGGATGAGGCCTTGAGTGAGCTGTACTAGTGGGAGGTGTCCCTGCCTATGGCAGGGGGTTGGAACTAGATGATCCTTGAGGTCCCTTCCAACCTTACCATTCTATGATTGTATGAAAGTAGACTCTCAAAACCATAATGGCTTTGGGGTTTTTGTTGTGATTTGTTGTTGTTGTTGTTGTTGGCTTTTTGTTTTTGATTAAAGGGAAAAATTAACAAGAAAATAGAAAATATGTTAAAATTATCTTAGTAAAAATGGAAACTTGCCCTTTAAAAAACAGCCTAACTATGGCAAACATAATGGGGAAGATGGGGGGGGGGGGAAAATTACATCTTGGTTTGTGTTCTGTATGTTTAGGATTAAAAGCTGCAGAAGTTTCCTCCCTACCATCATCTATAATTTTGGATGCAAAGGAAATCACAAATCATGTTGCAAAGCAAATTTTGGTAGGTACTGGGGAAATGTAATTATATAATTCCTAGGGTTTTGTAAAGCTCAAATATCTTTTCAGCTTCTTAAAGGCTGTGGGATAAATACTGCCTAGTTTTATGAGAATAGATTTCATTTAAATTTGTACTCCTGGCAATTATTCTAACAGATTAATATTGAAATTGCTGTGAGGTGACCACACAAAGCAGTCCTTAAGGTTAAAGGAGTATTGGATGTAAAGCTGGTGCACAAACCGAGGATCAGGAGATAAGAAATAGGCTGGGAAACAACTATTTTAGTAATAGAAAACATCCTTGATTGAATATTTTAATGCAAGTGTACACTTTTAAGAACAGCACAGACAGAAAAGCACTCCTGAGATGACAAAACAGAGAGCCATGTACCATTTAGCAGTGAGGCTGGTTCAGACTGCCAGAAATTCTCGCCTGGATCCAGACAGTTTGCGCATCTATTTGAGGGGCTTGAAGAAAAAGTATGAGGAGAGTTGCCCTGCACCCGGCCCAGACCGTGAGCAGCAGTGATGTGTAACGTGGGCTGTTGCTCTGCTTTTCATCACTGCAAGATGATGCTATTTTTTCCCCCCATATTACTAGAAAACAGTGCATTTCACATGTTTAAATTCTTCATTCTTAGTCTAAATTGTACTTGCTACTGTAATACCATTTCCTTCACTTTTTCCCCCCCAAAAAACCTCATATCTGAAATAAAAGCATTCATTTTGTATGAGGAACACAATTCTTCTTGAAAATGAACTATGTACCTTTCATTATTTTAGAAACAAAAGTTGTATAATATTTAGGTACATCACATAAACCCCACTGACATTACAGCTCTTACATCAGAAGCTAAAGATCTTGGCTAACAAAAAGCAGTCATCGAATCATTCAGGGTTGAAAGGGACCACAAGGATCGTTGCAGTTCCAGCCCCCCTGCCGTGGCCAGAGACACCTTACCCTGGATCAGTCTGGCCAGAATCTCATCCAGCCTGACCTTAAACACTTCCAGGGATGAGGCTTCCACCACCTCCCTGGGCAACCCCTGCCAGGCTCTCACCACTCTCATGCTGAACAACTTCCTCCTAACATTCAGTCTGAATCTCCCCACCTCCAGCTTTGCTCCATTCCCCCTAGTCCTGTCACTACCTAATAGCCTAAAAAGTCCCTCCCCAGCTTTTTTCTAGGCCCCACTCAGATACTGCAAGGCCACAAGAAGGTCACCTGGGAGCCTCCTTTTCTCCAGACTGAACAGCCCCAACTCTTTCAGTCTGTCCTCACAGCAGAGCAGCTCCAGCCCTCTGAGCATCCTCGTGGCTGCAGCACCTCCACATCCCTCTTGTCCCAGGGACTCCAGAACTGGATGCAGTATTCCAGCTGGGGTCTCACCAGAGCGGAGCAGAGTGGGAGAATCCCCTCCCTTGCCCTGCTGACCACACTTCTGATGCAACCCAGGCTCTGGTTGCTTTCTGGGCTGCAAGTGCACACTGCTGGCTTGTGTTGAGCATCTCCTCCGCTAGCAACCCCAAGTCCCTCTCCTCAGGACTGCTCTCCAGTCAGCCACTGCCCAGCCTGGATTGGTGCTTGGGATTGCCTCGACCCAGCTGCAGGACCTTGCACTTGGCTTGTGCCCACCTCTTCAGCCTGTCCAAGTCCCTCTGGATGAATCCCTGCCCTCCGGCTGTCTGCTGCACCACACAGCTTGGTGTCATCATCAAACTTGCTGAGGCTGCACTCAATGCCTCTCCATGGCACCAACAAAGTCTTTGAAACATGGTTTACTCATCTTGCATAGGTAAGCTCTATTTGCACTGTTGAACATGCATCTACAGATGCAAATCCTGTTGTTACTTACTCAAGGAGTATTCTAGCTCAGTCATTATGCTTCAGCCAATATGATGTAGGCCGTCCAGGACTACTTCCTTTCTAGAACTGGGGAGCAGGAGCTTTTATGTAACACAGTAACAGCAAGTTACTGCAGTATCAACACCCATTAGTTTTTGTTTAGAAAATACCTATCAGGAAATCAGTTTCAAGTTGACTATCCTCCTTCCTTGATTTTTTTTTTCTTTAAGTACAACTTCCTTGGTGACTACAGCCATTTATTCCATCTTGAAGGAATTTAGCTTTCCTCCCTTCTTTCTAACCAACTTTGGCCAAGAGTTGTTATATATTTCTTTTAAATATAAATATGTTTGTGTATATATGAAATTTATTGTTATAAGATGGGTAATGTGCAACAGTGTAGTATTTAATCTATAACAAAAAATAGATGCTGGTTTGTGAGGTTTTTTTAGGTGTCTACCAGTGCAACAGAAAAACATTTGTAGTGGACACACTGGGGGTTTTTTACCCAAGATTTTTAGGTTTGATTTTTTTATTTTTTTTTTACTGATTTAACCTATTAACCACATGTCCCCTCTATTAAGGGATCAATTATATCACTCATACACAGAGGTGATACAAAATGTGTTGTCTGCCTCAGTGAGGATCATGGCAGAAAAAAAGCATTTTGTGTTCAATTTTCTAAGCAAGAGAGACCTGAAGGTGAGGGAAATAAGTTTCAGACATTGACTTTCAGGCATTGAGCAGGGTGCAGGTCTCCCTCTGGGGTCAGCCACCACAGCACCAGAAAAAACAGTGTAAGAGGTTCTGGCCTGGGAGCTCAGAACCTGTCAGAGCTTTTCCACCTTGCTGCAGAGCATCTGGACACAGAGAGTCTATCAGCACTCTGCCTGAAGGCCTCTCTCCGTGTACAGTGTTTCCAGGGCAGCTGAGGTGAGAGGCTTTTTGGCATCACAGGCGAAACATCCCTCATGTTGTTGACCCTTTGTTGGTGTGCTGGAAAACAAGCAGAAGGGACCTGTGGGGTTGGGTACATGAAAGGAAGGAAAGAAGGACCACAGGGAACAAAATATTCCAGCCTAGCAGAGCCAGACCCTCATCAAATGTTAACCCTGCCTGCCATGTGTGATTGACGGATGCCTTCTAACTAGCACAGCTTCCCAGGGTTCCAAACCAAAAATTAGATGTTCAAAGCCTGAGGAAGAGACATGGCACTGTCCTCTGGCACACTGCCCACTGTGGGGCAGCCACTAGCCCGTGGGACAGAGGCTGGGAGGGTGGGATGGCATCATTTGAGGGGGCTGTCTAGCAGAGCTCTCCTTTTGTGGGGAGGGGGATGTGTAATATATAACTATTATAGTAATGAGCTGATGGCTGGGCAGATTTGTGCCTTTTGGGGGAGTGCATAAAATGGAGGAGGAGTGTTCTGGGTGGAGTGGTGATGTCACTGGGCAGGAGGCAATCGTGCAGCAGAGGAGCAGGTGAGTGTGGGATAGATGCAGCCTCCAGAAAGGGTGCTTGCAGCAATGCATGCTTGAAATGCCTGAAAATTCTTTGAGGGGATTAAAAAACGTTGCAAACTGCAAGTATGGGAGCAAGGTGTTGAAATAAAAATATTTTAATGCACATTTTGAAATATATTTTGAAATAAGGTATTAATTTATATATATATATAAAAAGATTTTAAAATATTCCACCTGTACCTGCTGTATTATGTAAAGGCTTTTAGAGTATTCAAAAATCCAAACAAGATAGATACAGGGAGTTGCAGTACAAAAATAACTTGTGTATATATAAATTAAAAAATCATAGACTTTAAAGTTGCTTCATCTCTAGCTTCTTTTTTTTATTTATTTATTTTAGGTAGGAATGAAGTCAAGACAAAGCTGCATTTACTGTGTTACGTAATAAATCTAAGCAGATACTCTCTGTAGCCTCGAGGTTATAGACAAGTGTAAACAGAGAATTTAGTCTCAGATCTGATTGGAAGTAGGTACCCTTTTACACTGACTTTTCTGTTTAGATTTGAGCATCAAAGTGGCAAAATATAATGGAATAAACAGATATTACATATACTAGTATAGAAGGGAGTGTGTCAAGAAATATTATATAAATAACCTTTCAATAGGCACCTTAGTATAAATGTTAAATAGATGTTTCTAAAATGTGCATATGTAATTGCATATATGCTATTTGTAGCAAGGATTTAAAACCCTTACCCTCCTGGGATATGTCTCTCTGCCACAGAAAGAAACCTTTTCAATAGCAACCACTTCCTTCACCTTTTCCCATCCTGATTTGGGGCCGGTCCCCGCAAGCTTTCCCCTGCAGGGATGCACAGTTCTATCGGAGCCACTACCACGGCACAGAAATGCCTGCCCAGCGCCTAACTCAAAAGGCTGTGGAGATGAGAGCCAGCCGACAGCTCGAGTTCCACCGCGTTGGTGGAAGTGGGCGGCAGGTAAGTGTCACAGCGCTTGCCTGGACGAGGCGAAAGAGACGGCTGGAGGAGCTGAGCTGCCCTCCCCGCACAGCGCCGGGAGGTACCGCGTCGGGGCGCAGTGCTGCCACCGTGTGTTCAATCGTAAGCATTGCAGCTCCGCAGCGGCTTGTGCCGCCCCGTCAGTGCTCAGTTGTGCTGCCTGGCGTCATACAATCAACCAGGTTGGAAGAGAGCTCCAAGCGCATCCAGTCCAACCTAGCACCCAGCCCTACCCAATCAACCAGACCATGGCACTAAATGCCCCATACAGGCTTGTCTTGAACACCTCCAGGGACGACGACTCCACCACCTCCCTGGGCAGTCCATTCCAATGCCAATCGCTCTCTCTGGCAACAACTTCCTCCTAACATCCAACCTGAACCTTGCCTGGCACAGCTTGAGACTGTGTACTCTTGTTCTGTTGCTGGTTGCCTGGCAGAAGAGCCCAACCCCACCTGACTACAATCTCCCTTCAGGTAACTGTAGGCCGTATGCCCTAAAATGAAAAAAGGCTTAAACCTGTCTGTAGTGTTGTGAGGAGTTCAACAGAAAAAAAAGCTCTCATTATTATGTAGTTATAAAAAAAAAAATTATACTTCAAAACCAATTTTCAAAATAAAAAGCCTTTATCTGCTATATTATAAAAAAGATTTTAGAATGTGGAAACCTGTCCCTCTGTAGGGCTGGTCAGAAGGGATGGGGTTAGGGTTTAGGAGTTACTATTAGGGGTTAGGAATAGCACTGAAGGCAAAGATTAGAGTTATAATAGGGATGTCATAGAATCATAGAATGGTAAGGTTGGAAGGGACCTCAAAGATCATCTAGTTCCAACCCCCTGCCATAGGCAGGGACACCTCCCACTAGAACAGGTCACTCAAGGCCTCCTCCAACCTGGCCTTGAACACTTCCCTGGGCAACCTGTTCCAGTGTCTCACCACCCCCACTGTAAAGAACTTCCTCCTAACATCCGGTCTAAATCTCCCTTCTGCCAGTTTAAACCCATTGCCCCCATGTCTTGGGGGTAGGGGTTAGGGTAGGGGTTGGGCTAAGGTTAAGTCTAGGGTAAGGCTGTTAGAGTTTATGTTTGGGTTGGGGTTGCAGTCAGGGTTAGGCCTTCAGAGTCAGGGTCAGGCCTTCAGGGTTATCATTAGGCTTAGCATTTGGGCTTAGTGTTAGGGTTAGCATTTCAACCATAAGGGATAGGGTTAAGGTTAGTGTGTTAGGGGTGAGTCATTAGGGCTTGCCTAAAGTTTAGGCCACTAGGATTAGGGTTAGAGTTATGATTAGTGTCAGGGCTAGGGCTGGTCTTGGGATTAGGGTTAGGGATTTGGGTTTTGTGGTGATTCGTATAAGATATGAAACTCTCAACTGGTTTCACAGAATGTCAGGGACTGGAAGGGACCTCCAAGCTCATCCAGCCCAACCCCCCTGCCAGAGCAGGATCTCCTATACCAAATCACACAGGAACACATCCAGGTGGGGTTTGAATCTCTCCAGAGAGAGAGATTCCACAACCTCCCTGGGCAGCCTCTGCCAGGGCAGCCTCTGCCAGGGCACCCTCACAGGGAAAAAAA
>VWZE01019175.1:115286-149689 GCA_013396675.1 Eubucco bourcierii | reverse complement strand
TTTTTTAAACATAAAACTCCTTCATTTTCTGGTACAATTCCCCACCTCCAAGCAACATAATATTTTATTCAAAAGCAGTTCACCAGTCTTATTCTCACAGAGATTTGTTCTAATTACTAGAGGAATCAATATACTCAGAGGGTAAATCATCCTGTCTTGGCAGGGAGGCTGAGCTCGATGATCTCTGGAGGTCCCTTCCAACCTCTAAAGTTCTTTGATCTCTAACTGAACATGTAACCACTTTTTAATTTTTTCTCCCTTTCTGTGAAGGTAATGTACTGGGGAAAGATTTTAGAGTGGCTTACTTGAGATGACAAAGGAATATGGCTTGTAAACAGGGGCCATACACAGGGCCCTCTCCTTTAGGAGCAGAACTGAGGTCACCAGTCCTACAGGTGAATGTCTTGAGTAAACACAGTGATTAAAAATGACACCAAAGCTCATTATCTGGACATGCCAAGGGCAGGAAATAATTTCCTAGCTCTTATCAAGAGGAATCTGGATGAAATCTTCACTCTGAAGACATACCAGGTACTGTGTATTTTAATATTTAAAGTTCCCTATAGAAGTGAGTGTGTATCTGCTAACTTTACAGGTTAGTTGAAAGGATCCTCTTAAAGCAGTTTCTCCATAAGGACATTTTAACTCAAATTTTGGTATGTAATTTGGCTGAGTACTCTACCCTTGGTTTTCAGCAATGTAGGTTTGTGCAGCAAGGTGGCTTTATGCTTCAAGAGAGTTCTTCTGTTTAATCAAAAGGAGGAAAGTTTTTGCTCTACCTCTTTAGATTCATACTGAGTCTAAAGACACAGATAGTCATCCTTCAGTTGTCTGGGAATTTGACACGCACACACAAAAAAATATTTTACTTTGTTAAAATCTTTCTTGGTGTGAAATGAAGCCATGAAGGGAGCTTTGTGGCTCCTTTCTGTGAAAAGTGTTTCTTCCTTAAGAGGCAGGGAGCAGGCAGATGCTAGTTAGCCCCTCAAGGGAGAAGCATATGAAGTGGGGACAGCTAGTTAGCATTCCCTGTGCTTAAATAATGAGAATCATAGAGTGGTAAGGTTGGAGGGGACCTCAAATATCATCATCCAGTTCCAACCCCCTGCCATAGGCAGGGCCACCTCCCACTAGCACAGGTCACTCAAGACCTCATCCAACCTGGCCTTGAGCACCTCCAGGGAGGGAGCAGCCACAACCTCCCTGGGCAACCTGTTCCAGTGGATGAAGCACAAACAATTCACCAAGAGAAGTACAGACAGATATTAGTATGTATGGAACCTAGAAAAGGTGATGTAGCTTAGGAAAAGAAATTTAGTATGTAAGGCTTGTAGTTAAAGAGCTGTTAGAAAGTAAGAATTTATTCCAGAGGTGACTGGGGCAGGGATAAGGATTGTTCAGAGTCCCTGCTCCACCAGGTGAATTCATTGCAGACAGAGAAAGGAAAACCTCTGGTATTAAAGCCAGGCTGCCACCTTTATCTGAGCAGAAAAATCCAGCACTGGCAAATGCAGAAGGCATTGGAGGTGTGCAGGACAAGGCCAAGCATTCAGCAATGCCTTTTCTGTCAGATTTTATTAGAAATTATCATTGATTGTCCATCTCCATATGAGAAGGGAGGAAACTGAGGACACGAGAAGAGGTGAGCACAAGGATGTGCAAAGGGCTGGAGGTCCTGCAGCTGGGTTGAGGCAATCCTGAGCACAAATCCAGGCTGGGCAGTGACTGACTGGATTGCAGCCCTGAGAAGAAGGACTTGGGGTGGTGGTGGAGGAGAAGCTCAACATGAGCCAGCAGTGTGAACTTGCAGCCCAGAAAGTCAACCAGAGCCTGGGCTGCATCAGGAGAAGTGTGGCCAGCAGGGCAAGGGAGGTGATTCTCCCCCTCTGCTCCGCTCTGGTGAGACCCCAGCTGGAGTACTGCATCCAGTTCTGGAGTCCCTGGGACAAGAGGGATGTGGAGGTGCTGCAGCCACGAGGATGCTCAGAGGGCTGGAGCTGCTCTGCTGTGAGGACAGACTGAAAGAGTTGGGGCTGTTCAGTCTGGAGAAGAGGAGACTCCCAGGTGACTTTCTTGTGGCCTTGCAGTATCTGAGTGGGGCCTAGAAAAAAGCTGGGGAGGGACTTTTTAGGCTATCACGACTAGGGGGAATGGAGCAAAGCTGGAGGTGGGGAGATTCAGACTGAATGTTAGGAGGAAGTTGTTCAGCATGAGAGTGGTGAGAGCCTGGCAGGGGTTGCCCAGGGAGGTGGTGGAAGCCTCATCCCTGAAGGTTTTTAAGGCCAGGCTGGATGAGGCTCTGGACAGCCTGATCTAGTGTGAGGTGTCCCTGCCCCTGACAGGGATGTTGGAACTGGCTGATCCTTGAGATCCCTTCCAACTTTGACTGATTCTATGATTCTAAGAAAGTGAGTCTTCAGCCCTATCTCTACATTTTGACAAACATTTTTGTTGCCTCTGCCTTTCCTTCTGCTTGAAATCTTTGCACATTTATTTTTTATCAACATAGAAAGAATTGACACAGTACTGACACTGAACTAGTATTACCAAAAATATTAATACAACAATATTAACAGCAAATATGAAGGTGCTTATTGCATCAAGGGATTTGGCATTAAGAAAAAGATTTTTCTATGGCCATTTGAATGTGTTGTTACTGCAAAATCAAATGTATGCAGCTGAACTCCAAGCACTTCTGTTCATAACTTGTGAAAGGATTCTCTTTAATCAGTGTCTCCATAAGGGCATTTTAATTCCAATTTTGGTATGTAATTTGGCCAAGTACTCTGCCCTTGACTTTCAGCAGTGTAGGCTTTTGCAGTTAGGTGGCTTTATGCTTCAAGAGAGTTCTTTTTAATCAAAAGGAGGAAAGTGTTTGCTCTGGCAGGACAAAGGGCAATGGGTTTAAACTGGCACAGGGTAGATTTAAACTGGATGTTAGGAGGAAGCTCTTTGCAGTGAGGGTGGTGAGACACTGGCACAGGTTGCCCAGGGAGGTTGTGGTTGCTCCTTTCCTGGAGGTGTTCAAGGCCAGGCTGGAGGAGGCCTTGAGTAACCTGTGCTAGTGGGAGATGTCCCTGCCTATGGCAGGGGGTTGGAACTGGATGATCCTTGAGGTCCCTTCCAACCTTACCATTCTATGACACCTCTTTACACATCTGGCAGAGCTGATCCTTCATACTAAAGTTCATATTCTCTTTGTCATTGTTTTGTATTGGCAATTAACTTCTGGAAGGACACAGTGCTGTAGAAATTACTGAAGAACAGAACAGTTATTTAAACACCAGGATAGTTATTTAAAATATACAGTTTGTAACATTTTTATGCCTGTAGTATCAGCCTGTTCCATTATTCTGTATCTGTACTGCCTCTGCCTTCTGTCCCTTCCTCTTCCAGCGTGCTTGCAGGCATTGAGGCTCCATCCCTGGAGTTATTCAATAGGGCAGCTTGGTCTAGCTGAGAATGCCCCTACTGACTGCAAGGGAGGTTGGACTAAATGACTTCTGGAGGGCCCTTCCAGCCCAGCCCATTCTATGATGCTTTCTCCAGAGCTGTGGTGGTGCCACATCGCTATAACCCTGCTGCCACCACAGAACCCACTCAGAAATGGGTCCTTGTCCCTGTGCACAGGCAGATCAGGAAGATAAGGAGAAGGGAAGGCTCCTGCCATCACCAAAGACAACTTGAAACTCTTCCAGTTTGCCCCAAAAGGTCCAATGATTCTACACTTCTTTAAACTCTACATCACCAGCGATTTTAAACTGCATCAACCATTAATTACTATCACAACTTTTAATTCTGTGTCTCTGTTTCAAATTTTCTCCAGTTCAATCAGAACCAAAAGTTAATGCCCCTTGGCTAATTTCCAGTGCATGCCTCCGCAGAACAACTGTTGCCTTTAACTGGTGGAGAGATCAAGGCTTGAACTGACAAAAGACATCTGTATCTTGAAAAACAAATTAATGTTTATGTTTTAATTTATAAGTTCCTGGCTCTTTTATGGTTCCTGTTTTTCAAGTAATGTCTCTTTGGATCTCTAGCTGATGGAGAGTCAGAATGGAAAAGGCCCATGAGAGAATTATCACAGTGCAACATCTGGTCTGCATTGGGAAAAGCTGAGAAAGATTTTCAGCATTTCTGAGACTGGGAGGCAGCTCTGAAACACTTTGAAAGTCAGTTGATGAAAAATTGTGCAGGTCATGACCACCTGGGCCAACCTAGTGTTGTTTTGGGATGAGCTACTCTACTTCCTAGCATCTGATATTTAATCTTGCTTCAGCACAGGTATATGAGAGCTGGGAGGGCTGTGGAAGGTCCTTCGCTTCTCATAACGTTAAGCTGAGTCCCAGCATTGTCCTAATTATATTGTGGGTTTTTGCCAGTCCCCCCATTTTCTTTTGAGCATGTTAGCTGAAGAGTCCAAAGGCTTTCCTAGGGCTTTTGGCATAGCTTTATAGAAAAAAAAAAAAAAAAAAAAAAAAAAAGAGTAGAAAGGACTCTGTGTATTTTTAGAAGAATGTTTTGCATCCTGCTTTAAACTATTCCAGAAGGTAAAAAGGCATTAGCTAGACTTGTGTCTTGGCTTGTGTACTGCTGTGTCACTAATGGCAAGGAGTTTTGCTTTGCCTAATTGTTCCCTTTTTTTTTTTTTTTGTGTGTGTGTGCAATCACAGACTGTGAGAAATGTGAGGAAATCATGGAGCAAACTAAACAATAAGAGTACCACTGGATCCAGAGAGAATAAACTCCTTGCACCCCACGAAGCTTTGGTCCTTTAAGTCGTCATAGCTCATGCAGAACAGGAACAATTTGACATGTGGAACAAGAAACACTGCACAATGTTTGCCAAACAAGGACATATACTGCAGGTGGAAGAACTGATGGAAATTGTTTATAGATGAAGAACTAATTTTTTTATTTTATTTTTTTTTCAAGAACAAGGTTGCTCTATTCCTTGCCAAGACAAACAAATCTGATTATGGGTTTTAACTGGAAGAGGGTAGATTTAAACTGCATGTTAGGAGGAAGTTCTTTACAGTGAGGGTAGTGAGATACTGGCACAGGTTGCCCAGGGAGGTTGTGGAGCACAGAATCACCCAATGTGATCTGATCTTTGATCACATTGGGTGATTCTGTGCTCCACAACCTCCCTGGAGATGTTCAAGGTCAGGTTGGACAAGGCCTTGAGTGATCTGTTCTAGTGGGAGGTGTCCCTGCCTGTGGCAGAGGGTTGCAACTTTGAGGGTCTTTGATGATCTTTGAGGTCCCTTCCAACCTTACCGTTCTATGATTCTATGTCATTGCTTTGGGCCACCTGAAGAGCCCCTGGAAATGGACTTTTCTCCACAGAAAATGTGTGTGTTGTCAGTGCATAAGTGTATTGTCCACGGTTGTACTGTGGCAGCTGCAGAGGAAGTGGAAGGTTCTCAAGAATACATGAGGGAGAATTAGGAGTTTTGGCTCCTGGAAGGGCATGGAGTGCTTTTGGAGACTGGGGAAGTTTATGAGCTGGATGTTACTGCTACAAAAGGGGATCTGTAAGTAAATGAAATGGTGATTTAATCTGCCATCTTTAGATCTCAACATAATGGAACATGTAGTAATGTAGTAACAACAGGAGGAACTGTTGGAGCGGGTCTAGAAGAGGCCATGAAGATGCTCAGAGGGCTGAAGCAGCTCTCCTATGAGGACAGGCTGAGAGAGTTGGGGCTCTGCAGCCTGGAGAAGAGAAGGCTTCCAGGAGACCTTAGAGTAACCTTCCAGTATCTGAAGGGGGCCTACAGGAAGGCTGGGAAGGGACCATTTACAAGGTCTTGTAATGACAGGACAAGGGGCAATGGGTTTAAACTGGCAGAGGGGAGATTTAGACTGGATGTTAGGAGGAAGTTCTTTACAGTGAGGGTGGTGAGACACTGGCACAGGTTGCCCAGGGAGGTTGTGGCTGCTCCCTCCCTGGAGGTGTTCAAGGCCAGGTTGGAGGAGGCCTTGAGTGAGCTGTACTAGTGGGAGGTGTCCCTGCCTATGGCAGGGGGTTGGAACTAGATGATCCTTGAGGTCCCTTCCAACCTTGCCTTCCAAACTTACCTTTCTATGATTCTATGAATATGATGAAATTGAGAATTCCTTGTCTTCAGAACTGCAGTTTTCTGGGATGCCTTCATTCCTAGGAAGACACCCAGATTTGTACTGTTAGAGGTTTTCAGGGATAACTTTGGAGCTCTGTGCAGAGATAGTTTTTACAATCCATAGCCATCCCAAACAACTGTTTTTAATGGGCCACTTATTTAGGAAAAGCATGTACCAAGAGCATAAATGCAATCATAGAATCATAGAATGGAACTAGATGATCCTTGAGGTCACTTCCAACCTTACCATTCTATGATTCTACGATCAGCCAGTTCCAACCCCCTACCATAGGCAGGGACACCTCCCACTAGTACAGGCCACTCAAGGCCTCCTCCAACCTGGCCTTGAACATCTCCAGGGAGGGAGCAGCCACAACCTCCCTGGGCAACCTGTGCCAGTGCCTCACCAATCCCTGATACTGACATAAAACCTGTATTAGCAGAACAATATAGTTTGTATTTCCCTGACACGTAGGCAGGCCCTGGAATTACAAAACTAACCACGTCCTTAAAACTCTGCTGTATCTGTAAATATATATTGGAAAAGAAGGCCAGCAGCATCTTCAGCTGCATTAGGGAAAGCACTGCCAAGAGCAGTGACAGGAGAAGGGACACTGGCTGGAAGTTGAGGCATAGGAGGTTCCATTTGAACCTGAGGAAGAATTTTTTCTCTGTGTGGGTGACAGAGCTTTGGAGCAGGCTGCCCAGGGAAGTTGTGGAGTCTCCCTCCCTGGAGATATTCAAGAACTACCTGGATGTGTTCCTGTGTGATCTACTCTGGGTCATGCTGCTGTGGCAGGGGGGCTGGACCTGATGATCTTCAAGGTCCTTTCCAGCCCACGACATTCTATGATTCTGAGTTCAAAGAAGGTGACTCTTCTCCTTTATTGAGCTCTGGTGAGGCTGGAGTGAGAATACTGTGCCGAGTTGTGGGCTCCCCACAACAACAAGCATATGGATGCACTGGAGCAAGTGCAGGGAGAGACTGAAGCATTTGTCATATGATCCCCAAAGACTTTTGCACAGTTGGCATCCTTGAAGACACTTGAAATGTAACTGAGTAAGGCCCTGGGTAGCCTCCTTTGGGTGATCCTGCTTTGAGCTGAGAGTTGCAAGGGATGGTCTCCAGAGGTGTTTCCAACCTCACTGATTCTGTGAGTGTTTGAAGGAATTTGGCTGCGTCTCCTCAGCATTTTAGCTGGAACTTAACCATGTAGGAATCCTAAAGAAAGCAAAGTCTGTGACTCTAGGAATACATCCAGGTGGCTGAGGCCCAGGAAAGGCCTAATGAGGGCTGCTGAGTGTTTTGGATGTCTCATCAGAATGATGCTTGACTTCAAAGTACAAATACAGAAGTGGCTTGGGTCTTAGTATCAATGACACTGAGTGCCCACAATGATGCCTCCCTCCCTGCAGCTGTACTGCAGCTGGAAACAACCTCTGTCTCTCTGATCATCTGAGTCTAATCCTGCTCTGGAAAATCTTACCATATACTTTAGTTTAGAAATTAGCATTGCTTCCTTTATGGTGCAGGCTTGGTTTGTTGCATGCTTTCTTTCCTTAAGGGTACTGATATTAACATATTACTTTAGCAACAGGCATATTTTCTGTCTCAAGAAGTTGAGACTACTGCAATTTAAGGAAGGTAAAATTAAAATACATGATTGCATTGCATGGTCTGTGGCACTCTGGAACTATTCCTGCAGCACCTTCAGGATAAGAGCAAAGATTAAACTTAAAAATAATTACTTTCATATTTTAATAGACACAAGATTTACATGGAATGGTAAATGAAATGTGTCTTTCAGAGCAGTTCAATAGCAATAGGAAGACATTGTTGTGGGTTAGGAAGACTTTGTTGTGGGTTTTCATCATGAAAAAGCCAAGGATGTAACTTACAGTTTGAGATGTTGGAACAGGTTGCCCAGGGAAGTTGTGGCTGCTCCCTCCCTGGAGGTGTTCAAGGCCGGGTTGGAGGAGGCCTTGAGTGAGCTGTACTAGTGGGAGGTGTCCCTGCCTATGGCAGGAGGTTGGAACTAGAGGATTCTTGAGGTCCCTTCCAACCTTACCATTCTTTGATTCTATGAATTCCCAGATCCTCTTCCTTTTGAAAACTCTTTATCTTTCATACTGCCTCTTGTAGTGACAGGAGGAGGAGGAATGGGTTTAGACTGGCAGAGGGGAACTTGAAACTGGATGTTGGGAAGTTGTTTGCAGTAAGGGTGGTGAGACACTGGCACAGGTTGCCCAGGGAGGTGGTGGAGCACAGAAGCACAGAATGGGATCTTTTGATCCCATTCTGTGCTTCTGTCATCCACAGCCTCCATGGAGGTGTTCAGGACCAGGTTGGATGAGGCCTTGAGTGTCCTGTTCTAGTGGGAGGTGTCCCTGCATATGGCAGGGAGCTAGAACTGGATGAGCTTTGAGGTCCCTTCCAATCTAAACCATTCTGTGATTCTGTGAAATGGGAAATGAGAAAAATCAGACTTAGAGGAGAAAGAGTTTTGATGTTTTAAAAATACTGATCTGATTTCCAAGAAGAAAGCAAAATAATTGCAAATACTTTGAGGAGCAAATATTCAGGATACTCTGTAGTCTTACTCTGTGGCTGTTGTCTGCCTTCTCACTCATTCCCCTCCCTCCCAGATTTTTCTCCAGCTTGACTAGGTTTCCATTTGTCCGCTTTCTGTTGATATCCACTGCTAGTTCTGTGTCAGTTGGTACAGCATTTGAAAATGTGGAAACCTGACTTTAAACCACACAGATTAGCACCATAATTTCAGGGGTTTGCCTCTTGAATCATAGAATCATAGAATGGTAAGGTTGGAAGGGACCTCAAGGATCATCCAGTTCCAACCCCCTGACATAGGCAAGGACACCTCCCACTAATACAGCTCACTCAAGGCCTCCTCCAACTTGGCCTTGAACACCTCCAGGGAGGGAGCAGCCACAACCTCCCTGGGCAACCTGTGCCAGTGTCTCACCACCCTCACTGCAAACAACTTCCTCCTAACATCCAGTCTAAATCTCCCCTCTGCCAGTTCAAACCCATTGCCCCTTGTCCTGGCATTGCAAGACCTTGTCAATAGTCCCTCCCCAGTCTTCCTGTAGGCCCCCTTTAGATACTGGAAGGCTACTCTAAGGTCTCTTTGAAGCCTTCTCTTCTCCAGGCTGCAGAGCCCCAATTCTCTCAGCCTGTCCTCAGAGCAGAGCTGCTGCAGCCCTCTGATCATCTTCGTGACTCTCCTCTGGATCCACTCCAACACTTCCATGTCCTTCTTGTGCTGAGGGCTCCAGAACTGCACACAGTACTCCAGCAGTGTAGCAGTGTAATAGGTGTATTTATGCTGAATCATTCAAAACTGTTATTAGTCCTCTGAAAGTGTTTCTCTGTAGCTTCTCTAACATGTAAAGTGACATAAGGCTGCAGATACTGTAGAAATTGGGTTTGCATTTGATATGCTAATTCAGCAAGAAATCACTTCTTGCAGAAACCCTGAGAAAATTATTTTAATGTAGTGCCATGCTAATTCATTGACTTTCAGGAAAGAGGTAATTAAAGCATTTAAGAGAGCTCTGAATCTCTGGAGAAAATGCCATCTGGAAATATAATGTGATTTTTACTACACAGCTTATTAGCTTCTCTTCAGAAAGCGAATCACCTGGAGTGCTGCATCCAGGAAGAGCATGGACCTAATGGAGGGGGTCCAGAGGAGGGCCAGGTAAATGGTCAGGGGGTTGGAACATCAGGCACTGGAATGAGAATAAATCTGATGAGGAGAGACTGAGGGAGCTGGGGATGGTTAGTGTGAGGAAGAGGAGGCTGAGGGCAGAGCTCATTGCTGTCTGCAGCTACCTGCAAGGACGTTGTGGAGAGGCTGCTGCTGATCTCTTCTCACAAGTAATTGGAGACATAACAAGGGGGAATGGCCTCAAGATGAGGCTGGGGAGGTTTTGATTGGACATTAGGAAAATGTCTTTCATGGACAGTGAGGTCAGGGACTGGAATGAGCTGTCCAGGGAGGTGGTGGAGTCCCCCAGCCTGGCTGTTTCAGGGTGGTTTGGATGTGGTGCTTGGGGCTATGGCTTAAGGTGAATCTTGTAGAGTAGGTTCTAGGTTGGACTTCGTGATCCTGAGGGGCTGTGCCAACCTGGGTGTTTCTGTGAGTCTGTGATCTCTCCTACCAGGGCAGGTGGAGAGAGCTGGGCTTGTTCAGCCTGGACAAGAGAAGACTCTGGGGAGACCTTATAGCAACCTTCCAGTGCTTGAAGAGAGCCCACAAAGAGGCAGAGTGACTGTTTACAAAGGCCTGCAGTGACAGGATCATAGAATCATAGGATGGTAAGGTTGGAAGGGACCTCAAGGATCATGTAGTTCCAACCCCCTGCCATAGGCAGGGACACCTCCCACTAGTACAGCTCACTCAAGGCCTCCTCCAACTTGGCCTTGAACACCTCCAGGGAGGGAGCAGCCACAACCTCCCTGGGCAACCTGTGCCAGTGTCTCACCGAAGCCCGCCCCCAGCCCCAGCTTTCTTGTAGCCCCCTTAAGATACTGAAAGGCCACAAGAAGGTCACCTGGGAGCCTTATCCTCTCCAGACTGCACAGCCCCAACTCCCTCAGTCTCTCCTCACAACAGAGCAGCTCCAGCCCTCTGCTCATCCTTGTGGCCCTTCCCTGGACACCTTACAGCACATTCATAGCCCTCTTTGTTTCTTCCCAGAGGGGTTTGGTTCTCTCAAGTGCCAGACCACTTCTACTAAGAGTTACCTTTTACATCTCAATCAAGCACCCATGCAAAACTTTAACTACTTGTATTTATTATTTTATTCAATGTAGTGAACACTGATGTTTGCTGTAATGCTTTGTTTTCAGTTAGAAATGGCATGAGGGCAGTAGGCTGTTGTGGTGCAGTCTCAGATCAGCAGCCAAAATCATATTTATTTTTTTTTCTAGTTTATTACTATCTCTATATTCACAAATTGGAAAGAGTTTGTGAATGCACAGAAGTCCAGGAGAAGTAAGAGGAAAGAAACTTGTGCAAACTTCATTTTAAAAGAGATACTGACAAAGGGAGGGAAATTACAAAATCAACAGGGACGGCTACTTAGAATCTCATTTATTTCAGCTGAGGGCTGCAGTTTCTGTGCCTTGCTGTAACAGTTACATATTTGTCAGAGAGTTAAACTAGCAATGGAAATGCTCCAAATGGGTGAACTTTCCTATACTGCTAAGGAGAGTTTGGGGAGGGTCAGTATTAGGCAAAGGGCTTGGTGTGTGTGGGAGGCACAGGTCCATGTTTGAAGAAAAGACATGAAGTGAGGGCTCTGTGTCTCTGTGAGAAACTGTTCATCCCCAGCAGAGTTAGTGCATGTGATCTCCAGGCAAGAGTTCAGTCCAAAAGGGGAGGAACTTGGTCTGAGTTCATCTTTTGCTCCACCTTCACTTCATGCTAGTGAAAATAACAAGTGCTGGGCAGTTACCTTTTGAAGAGAAATAGAAACACAACACAGCAATTCAATGTTGTTCTTCCCAAGCTTCCTCAGCTAAGCACACTGAGGACACCTCTATGCTGCACACAAGTTGAAGGTCTCCTCCTGTTTAAAATTCTGGCTCCTCTGCACTTTTCTGATTTGCCTGTATAGCATGTAACACCCTTTCATTGGCACTGAAAGCTTGTTCTGGGGATCTAATGGCCAGCAGGCAAGGATTTACAATACTTTGTGATGTTTTTAAGCAAGCATTTAAGCAACCTGCCAGTTCATCTCTGTTAGTCATTACTTTTTTGTCTTGTACCTTATCTTGGCCACTAATATCACCATTTATATTTAGTAGGATCCAATATTTTCTCCACGTGTGCAGTGCTGTGGTGCTGACTTTGCAGGTCTTGTTGCTTGGGGTAACTGCAGAAGTTGTGCCTGTTTGCATAGCAACATAGCTGGAGTTTGCAGAACCAGGTTGGAAGAGACCCTCAGGTTCCAGCCTAGAACCCTACTCTGCAAGATTCACCCTAAACCACATCCCCAAGCACCCCATCGAAATGGTCCCCTTAAACACACCCAGGGTGGGTGACTCCACCACCTCCCCGGGCAGCTCCTTCCAGTGCCTGTTCAGACAGAGGCCCCTTGCTAATCGATCAGGAAGGAACAAAATAAGTTCTAAAGGCTGCTGTCCTCCTTGCCTGACACTCAAAAGAGTTGATGAAAACTACAAAGACAGCTGGCTGCACTGATGGCAACATTTATTAAATATATAGTGGACTTTTAGGACTTTTTATTGTTATTATTTAGTTAATTATTTTACTTTGCTTTTAGCAAACCAAGTGTGAAGAGTCCTTTTTTCTAACAAAATGCCTCCTCTATTTCAGCTGCTTTTGTTGCCTTGCCACCAGTGAACTTCTCTTTCCACAAGGTGGTGCCACAGCTAAAAAAAGTTAACAATAAATAAATACAGTTTGCTAATTCTAACCTGCTTTTGTTTAATAACTGAGTAAAGTATCTGCATGGTTGGATAATTAATAATTATGTTACATGCATAATAGCATCTGCATTTCTAATGACAGCACAGGTTTGCAAGTTGTAAATCACTTGTGTAAGCAGAGCTGAGCCTGTCTGCTGTCTGGAGCGTCTAAAATCCTGTGACTGTCTAAAATCCTGTGTAAAACTGAAGAGACATCTCAGGACTAAGTAGACAGACGGATGGAGAATGAAGATCCAGAGCCCTAGAAGCTTAAGACTAGAAGAGCTTCATATATCCTAGCAGGTTCACCAGTGCCAACAGTGTGCCACATGAGTGCCTTCTGGGAAACACAAGGAGGCATAGGTCTAGGGCCACGAGGATAAGCAGAGGACTGGAATTGCTCTACTATGAGGAGAAAGTGAGGGATTTGGGGCTGTGCAGTCTGGAGAGAAGGCTCCCTGGTGACCTTTTTATGGCTTTTCAGTATCTTAAGAGGCCTACAAGAAAGCTGGGGAAGGACTTTTTAGGCTGTCAGGTAAGGATAGGACTGGGGGGAATGGAACCAAGCTAGAAATGGGTAGAACTTCTTCCTAACATCCAGTCTGAATCTTTAGCATGAGAGTGGTGAGCATCCAGCCTGGAAGGGATTGTCCAGGGACATGGTGGAAGCCTCATCCCTGGAGGTGTTTAAGGCCAGGCTGGATGAGGCTGTGGCCAGACTGATCTAGTGTGAGGTGTCCCTGCCCATGGCAGGGGAGTTGGAACTGGCTGATCCTTGTGGTGCCTTCCAACCCTGACTGATTCTATGATTCCATGATCTCTTTGTGGTTTATGGCATTTTACAACTCTGCATTGGTTCTAACACTTTTTTGGAAAACTCAGAGAGTCAGAGAACTAACTAAAAGTGCAAAAGCGCTGGAGAGGTGAACTAGATTTAATTTCTGAGTCAGTGCTCTGAATCACAACAGTGACGTTCAGAATATTCCTGTAAGACTGTTCAGGCTGTGTGGCTGCAATTAATATAGCAAATTGCTGGTTTAGTTTGGACTTTGCTTTTTTTCTCTGATTTCATGAATGTACTTTCAAAAATGTCTATTTTTCAGATATTTTACGTGGAGAAGAAATCATAGTCTGTTCTACAGGCACAGCATCTGAGATCAGGCATTTAAGCTCCCACTGTGTGCATGACCCAGGTATGCAATATTATAGTCATAACAACTGTATTGGACATTTTCTCCTCTAAGTATTTGCAGTTATTTTGCTTTCTTCTTGGAAATCAGATCAGTATTTTTAAAGCATCAAAACTCTTTCTCCTCTAAGTCTGATTTTTCTCATTTCCCATTTCATAGAATCATAGAATGGTTTAGGTTGGAAGGGACCTCAAAGCTCATCCAGCTCCAGTCCCTCACCATAGGCAGGGACACCTCTTACTAGAACAGGTCACTCAAGGCCTCATCTAATCTCGTCCTGAACACCTCCAGGGAGGTTGTGGGTAACAGAATCACAGAATGTGATCTTTGATCACATTCTGCGCTTCTGTGCTCCACCACCTCCCTGGGCAACCTGTGCCAGTATCTCACCACCTTCACTGCAAAGAACTTCTTCCTAACATCCAGTTTAAATCTCCCCTCTGCCAGTTCAAACCCATTACTCCTTGTCCTGTCATTACAAGACCTTGTCAACAGTCCCTCCCCAGCCCTCCTGGAGCCCACTTCAGATACTGGAAGCCTTCTCTTCTCCAGGCTGCAGAGCCCCAACTCTCTCAGCCTGTCCTCATAGCAGAGCTGCCTCAGTTCTCTGAGCGTCTTTGTGGCCCTCCTGTGGACCCACTCCAACAGTTTCATGTCCGTGTGTTGGGGGCTCCAAAACTGCACACAGGACTGCAGGTGGGATCTGAGGAGAGCAGAGCAGAGGGGCACAATCCCCTCCCTTGCCCTGCTGCCCACACTGCTCTTGCTGCAGCCCAGCACACAGTTGCTGTCTGGGCTACTCTCACACTGTAGGCTCAGGCTGAGCTTTTCATCACCCCAGACCCCCAGGTCCTGTTTCTCAGGGCTGCTCTCAGCCATTCACCACCCAGCCTGTGGATTGCACCCACCCAGGTACAGGACCTTACAATTGGCCTTCTTGAATGCCATGAGGTTGGCCTGGACCCATCTCTGCAGCCTGTCCAGTTCCCTCTGGGTGGATCCCTGCCCTCCAGCAAGTCCACTCTGCCGCATAGCTTGGTGTCATTTAGGCAATCACAACCAAAGCATGCTTTACTTCTATGTCTATACCTAAATCTGTATTTAGGTCTCATTAGATATTATCAGGAGGTAGCTTCCAGTAACTGCTGAGTTCGGAGTCAGTCTGAGCATAGCTCAGAAATCATCCTGCAGATGCACAGTGTTAACCGGAAGCAATTTAGAATGGCAGTGGTATCCTGCAGGATGTGTGCAGCTCGTTCGGCCGTGCGTTGATTTACACAGGGCTGCACTATAGATTATACCCTCTGGTAATTGTGGTATTGTTATTGCTAGGCTGTGTCTAAGCACAGGAAATACATATAAGCACTTCTGAAGTGATAACATCCACCCCTGTTTAAAAAGCAGCATTTTGTTCTGGTCGGAGAGCACCTATGTAGTTGCAAGAGAAAACAGTTTCCTCCTCAGTACTCAGCAAGACTTTTAGGGAAAAGGCTGATTCATTATGGGAGGCCATAACCAGCATTTAGAAATGAAGCCACGTAAACTTTTACCCTTAATCACTTAAAAAAACCCAAACCAGTATAGACAGGAAGGAGACAGCACATTTCCATTTGAAAACAGGTGAAAGAGCAAAAATTCTGTGTGCCACCAAAACCACAGTATTAGGTTTCTGTTAAGGAGAGTGACTAATACCATCCTAGCTAAGCACAGTGCTGTGTGTGGGTTAATAATTCTATAATTCTGGATGTTAGGAGGAAGTTCTTTACAGTGAGGGTGGTGAGGCGCTGGCACAGGCTGCCCAGGGAGGTTGTGGCTGCTCCCTCCCTGGAGGTGTTCAAGGCCAGGTTGGATGAGGCCTTGAGTGACCTGTGCTAGTGGGAGGTGTCCCTGCCTATGGCAGGGGGTTGGAACTAGATGATCCTTGAGGTCCCTTCCAACCTTACCATTCTATGATCTAACTGATAGGGCAGGTTATGCACCCTGCAAGAAAATTATCCCATCTAAACTCTTGCCCTGCATCTTCAGATTAAGAAGAAAGCCTCTCCACCGTGCCAGTTTACTTGCCATCCCTCTATGTCTGTCTAATGCTAGGATTCAGGTGCAGGTCCATCCTCCATCCAACATCCCCAATCCCTGTCTTGCAATTCAGGCTCCAGCCTTGATTTGAAAAGAGGCAGCCATTCATACTGTTGCTCCCAGGCTGCGGAATCTGGGCTGAACCTCAGCTTTGAAGTGGAAACAGTGTTATGTTAAGGCCCCTCTCAGAACCTCCCTCACCATTTCTTTCACAAGTGTAGGCTTCAGACCTGTCTATGTACTTATAGGAGAAGTATTGATCAAATCAGGTGTCTCAAAAGTTCCCTCCTGGAAGGAGATATGGATCTGTCCAGACAAGGGAGGCAACACCCATCAGATTTTGTATGCCAACCTCTTCTCCAGACAACACCAACTGACAAAACATAGTTAACACATTATGCATGCTATGCCTATTTCTTACTTTGTTTCACAAAGGAAAATAGATGTAAATTGGTATAAACTTTCCCTCTTGTTCCTTCCAACAATAGAAAATTACCAGGGAAGAGAAAATAAGACAAAGATTTAACTTTATGGAATAATTAGAGGAGGGCATATGACATTCTCTCAAAAAGCCTCCCAGCTAAATATTTTTTTTTTAATTTTTAATATTATGAAACATTCCTGCCCTATTAAAACATGAGAAGTGTAACAGCAGAGCTATGAACCAAATAAATACATCAAAACAGTATAAATCTCTGGGCCATAGCTCAATCTTTATCCATAGTGCAGCATGATGTCAATTGTACAGTAGGGTAAAATCAGAACTAGAGATGATGTTCACAGAATCATAGAATTAACCAGGTTGGAAGAGAGCTCCAAGCTCACCCAGCCCAACCTACCACCCAGCCCTAGCCAACCAACCAGACCATNTGCCAATCACTCTCTCTGGCAAAAACTTCCTCCTAACATCCAGCCTATACCTCCCTTGGCACAGCTTTACACTGTGTCCCCTTGTTCTGTTGCTGGTTGCCTGGCAGAAGAGCCCAACCTCACCTGGCTCCAACCTCCTTAGCTGTAGTTTCAGACAGCAATGAGCTCTGCCCTGAGCCTCCTCTTCTGCAGGCTGCACACCCCCAGCTCTCTCAGCCTCTCCTCACAGGGCTGTGCTCCAGGTCCCACACCAGCTTCATCTTTCCCTGGTTTTAACCCTGGAACTTGTAATGATGTTGCAGATCAATAATTAAATCAATAATAATCAATAATCATGCTATACTGTTTACATTGATTTCTTGAAATGATAATTGCAAGTGAACTTCTGAACAGACACTGCTACATGTAATAAAGGATTGACCTACTAATGGAGCTAATGGTGGTGTGATAGACACAGACACAAAATGGCCCAAAGCCTGATGATTTGCTTCATAATCTGAAAAGCTTTCTGTTGTTTTCTAGCTACATTATATAATAGTAGGAATCCATTTATCTTTACAAACATATAAAAGCTACTGGTCTGATATTTTTGTGCTGGCAGTCAAACACACTGAACAGACCTTTTGTCAGACCTCCTATTGGCAAAATGACAACATAATTAGGTGATTGATGTCTTTGTCAATATGCCTTTGCCTGGAGGGGATGGGATCATTATGATACTCTTCTTGTAGTGTCACCAGCTTAGGTAAGCTTTGATTTACAACATGAAGATGTGTTTAATTTTAAGTATGATCATAGAATCATAGAATGGTAAGGTTGGAAGGGACCTCAGTGATCATCCAGTTCCAACCCCCTGCCATAGGCAGGGACACCTCCCACTAGTACAGCTCACTCAAGGCCTCCTCCAACCTGGCCTTGAACACCTCCAGGGAGGGGGCAACCACAACCTCCCTGGGCAGCCTGTGCCAGTGTCTTACCACCCTCACTGTGAACAACTTCTTCCTAACATCCAGTCTAAATCTTCCCTCTGCCAGTTCAAACCCATTGCCCCTTGTCCTGTCATTGCAAGACCTTGTCAATAGTCCCTCCCCAGCCTTCCTGTTCCGTGATGTTCAGTGTTTTCCTGAATAGGAATCTCTGTCCCTAGTTTAAACTTGTAATACCCTGTTTAAGAAAGGAGAGCTTCAGTGATGTTTCCAGTGCTTAATGTTATGCAAGTTTTCAAAGTTTGTTGCTGGGATCAGGGTTTTAAAAAGCAAAGGTCAGGTAAAGATCTCTCCTTGGAACACACTAGGATGTGAGCCCCTGTGTTTGTTTTTCCTTCCTGAGTCTTACTTATTAAGTAGACCAATAATAACCTTTTAATATAATTAAATATCTTTGTGTGAGTCAAGGGAAAGGAACACATACAGATACTCTGCTGAACAGCAGGCTGAACAAGACTGCAGCATCTGTGAATCCTTCTGCAGCATCTGTGAATCCTTCTGCAGCACAGTCAGATGTTGGCTTTCATTAAGCAGTAAGAGATGTTGCCTGTAAAAATACCTCACAGCTTCCAAAAGACATCTGTCTCTTTCACATGGCAAACACATTTCAGCAGTATTTTACATGGCATCAAAATCGTTGTGCCCTTCCTTCAACGTGGTTCTGGATGCAAATGGAAATTAAAACTAGGACACAGGCTCTGCATGAGAGTTGTAATTAGCTCAAGATACCCAGAGGGAATTCTCTGTTAGTCTCTTCATTTTGCCTTTTCAAATGTATCTGAGTTCATAAGAGCAACTTGTTAGTGAATTTTTGGTGGAAATGTGTGTGTTGCAACTACAGAGCTCTAACAAGTCCTTGTTGTCGAAGTCCCCTGAGTTCTGCCACTTGCAGGGAATCCTGCAGAGCCCTGGAGCCCTCCAGTCTATTGGATAACTCAAATCCTTCCTCATCTTGCTTGAGCAGTGTGATGCAACTCCAAAAACACCTGAGATATGTTTGGTGCTTAAATATTTGGTTTAAGTGAAAGATAAGTTTCTTAAGCTTTAGAAGACACAGAGTTTAAAGATCAGATTGAGCCATGCCTCTTGGATTTATTTATCCAACAAAGCTGTGAGGCTGCTGACCAGCTGGCCTGCCAAATGGTTCGGTAAGTAATCACTTGGGCCTGGGATCTGCTGTACAAGTTATGTCTGAACCCATTTGCAGTTAGGCAACACTACAAAGTGGTCAGCATAAACTGAGAAAATCTTCTCTAGCACTTTGTCACCGTGCCAAAAGAAATTCCTTGGGATTCAGAGTCCTAATGTTTAATTTCAACTACTTGTCAGGATGCAGAATATTATTTATTCCACACTAGGGTTCATTTTAATCCAAATGGATTAAAGTCAGAGAATGGTAAGGTTGGAAGGGACCACAAGGATCAGCCAGTTCCAACCCCCTGCCATAGGCAGGGACACTTCCCACTAGTACAGGTTACTCAAGGCCTCCTCCAACTTGGCCTTGAACACCTCCAGGGAGGGAGCAGCCACAACCTCCCTGGGCAACCTGTTCCAGTGTCTCACCACCCTGACTGCAACTTCCTCCTAACATCCACTTTCAATCTCCCCTCTGCCAGTTCTAACCCTTTGCCCCTTGTCCTGTCATTGCAAGACCTTGTCAATAGTCCCTCCCCAGCCTTCCTGTAGGCCCCCTTCAGACACTGGAAGGCTACTCCAAGGTCTCCTGGAAGCCTCCTCTTCTCCAGGCTGCAGAGCCCCAACTCTCTCAGCCTGTCCTCACAGGCGAGCTGCTCCAGCCCTCTGTGCATCTTTGTGGCCCTCCTCTGGACCTGTCAGCTAGCATCAATGCAGGCAAAATGATGTTTCTTCCTACACAGAAGTCCATCCATTAAAATGCAATCCTGTTTGCTCTCCTGTCTCTGAATTTGGTCTGTAAGGGCAACAGGAATGGAGGCTGCAGCTGGCCTTGGATTCCCTTCCATTTGATCATGTCAGTAGCCTGACCTTATTAGGCAAGCCTGTTTCTCCACAAAATAAAATTATTACAGACAGCAATATGGTGAGTAGAAAACTTCTCAAAGTTATTAGATTTTCTTTAGCTTTGAAAAGAAGCTGTAGGAAGCAGATACTCAGCAAAGCAACAAAGCCCAGTGGACAGAGTGCTGGACAGAGGTTGAGAAATCTGAGCTCATTTTTCCAAACTCTCCTGACTTTTAAATGACCTTGAGCTGCCACTTCTCTGTGTTTCAGTCCTGCTGCCTGTGTGAGCAAGATCACAATCCTCCATAACGATTCTAGATTTACTGAGGAAGGGATCTCTATCAGCACTAGACAGTTCTTCCCCTAGCCTGACCCAAATGCAGCTGTGGTTAAAGACAGCCAAGATTTGGTCAATACCTTGTGTATTCCAGGAAATCTGGGAAGTGCTGGTTGGTAGACTCTTTGCTTTCAGTTGTGTCTCAAGGCACATTTCCATGTTAAAGGTCTGTCTTATCTTTCAGACTATTACAACATAGCTCCAGAACATTTTGTATTATTTAGTTGCTGCATTCCAGTATCTTAAGGGGGGCTGCAGGAAGGCTGGGGAGGGATTATTAACAGGGTCCTGTAATGACAGGACAAGGGGCAATGGGTTTGAAGTGGCACAGGGGAGATTTAGACTGGATGTTAGGAGGAAGTTCTTTCCAGTGAGGGTGGTGAGGAACTGGCACAGGTTGCCCAGGGAGGTTGTGGAGTACAGAATCACCCAATGTGATCAAAGATCACATTGGGTGATTCTGTGCTCCACAACCTCCCTGGAGATGTTCAAGGCCAGGTTAGACGAGGTCTTGAGTGACCTGTGCTAGTGGGAGGTGTCCCTGCCTATGGCAGGGGATTGAAACTAGATGATCCTTGAGGTGCCTTCCAACCTTTACCATTCTATGATTAATACTCACATTTCTTACTGCTGTTACTGTCAACTACAAAGTGCCTCTCAAGATCACTCAAATGATAACATAAATAATGGGGTATTTTTTGACATGGGGTGGGAACAAACCCAGAAAATGATTTGCAATGTTACACTTCACATATCTGGGCACATTTTTTTTTTTTATCAGCTAGCCTGCAATATAAGATATTCAATTGGACTTTTAGTTTGCAACAAAAAAGATAACTACTTTTTTTTTGTTTCCATTGTGTCTTGATTTTACTCGTTTTGTATGACTGTACAGCTACAAGCTCTGTGCACAAAAAAAGAACAGTCTATTTGCAAAACTGTTGAATGCTTTGACCTCAAGGGCACAGAAACTGTTGACTCATTGTTTTTACTGCATGTAATATTAGTCCTTTGTCACATCCAGGGAATGACATCATCTTCTGCATTCTTAGCAGCAGGTTTGGATAACAGAGAAAGGGCAGCATTAGTTGTCTGCTGTATTTGCTCCCAGGAGATGAATCTGGTACCAAGATTCAGATTTTGAGTCATATTTAGAAGAAATTTGTACCCAGTCCTTGCAGGGAGCTTTGCTGCTGCTCACTGTCTGCAGAGCAGGCAAGCTGGCAGGAGCACAGAGCATGCAAGAGTGAATGTCTTTGATGGCACTGGCTTCTCAGAAGTGATATGGGGAGAGAGGAAAGGAAGAGATTAGGCACAGATCTGTTCCTCAAGGTCAGTTTAGCAATAGGAATCTCTGAACTTCTGGGAATTGCATTTCTCTGGAATCATAAAATCCCAGAACTGTTTTGATTGGAAAAGATGTCATAGAATCATAGAATGGTAAGGTTGGAAGGGACCTCAAGGATCATCTAGTTCCAACCCCCTACCATAGGCAGGGACACCTCCTACTGTCTAATTAGGATCACTGAGTCTAACCATTGACCTAACACTTTCAGCTGTGTCCTGAATGTCATGTCCACAAGTTTCTTGAACATCTTCAGGGATGGTGACTCCAGTCTAACATTGTAAAAGGTAACTCTCTAAAAATAGGTCATCTCTAGGGCATGCTAACAAAATGGGAACTGGTTGGCTTCAAAATGCACCAGCACAAGTATTTTAGCCACTCCAATTTTGTATTCATGGCTGTTAATCTTCTACTCACACTAAGTAAAATGTCTATGTCCTATTCTGAAAGAGTAATTGCCTGTTAGAATTATTTTCTGGTGCCTGCCTGCTTTGTGGAAGGATAGTCATTATGGGTAGAAATCAGGACAGTGGAAGTCTGGGGTTATACACCACCACCTACAGGGGTTTGCAGAACTATTTCCTTGCAAGAGAAATTTTAAGTATTGCTACTCGAACAGTAAAAACTCCCAGTGAAACTGAGCTTATTCAGGGAGAGATTCCTTGAAATGTTATTCCTTGACAAAATGACAACTCTTATTCTGTCTCCATTATCCACTGCCTTTAAGTTTTCCTAGAAAAATTAGATGTATTAAAAAAAAAAAAAACCAAAAAACCCCCACAACAACAAAAATCCCCACAAAAGATTTTATGTCCAATATGAGTTCCTCTGTCGGCAGACTGCATCAAACTGGGCTTTGAAAAGTTGAGATCCTGACAGCTGTGAGAGGAGAACTGATGTGGCAAGCTGAGAAAGTTGGAGGCAATGGGTGAAGGATCCAGCTTGCTTAATGCTTTGACCTCACTGCTGTCTACAACTACCTGAAGGGAGGTTGTAGCCAGGTGGAGTTGGGCTCTTCTGCCAGGCACCCAGCAACAGAACAAGAAGACACAGTCTCAAGTTGTGCCAGAGGAGGTTCAGGCTGGATGTTAGGAGGAAGTTGTTGGCAGAGAGAGTGATTGGCATTGGAATGGGCTGCCCAGGGAGGTGGTAGAGTGCCCATGCCTGGAGGTGTTGAAGCCAAGCCTGGAAGGGGCACTTAGTGCCATGGTCTGGTTGGTTGGGTAGGGCTGGATGTGCTTGGAGCTCTCTTCCAACCTGGCTGATTCTGTGACTCTGTGATCTGTGGCAACCCACAAGAGTGAACTCAGACGAGGAGTACACACATGGAAACAGTTCCTAGAATGCCAAAACTAAACAGGAAAAAATGAGGCATGCTGTAGAAGATCAAATCCAGACTGGTAAAGTTGGAAGCAACAGGAACTTAGTGCATTGGCCTTTTGCAATGGATTTGCCTGCATTTGTGCAAGCAGAGACAGATGTCTTGCAAGTAATTGGCTCAAGTGGGAGCAGGTTTATCCATCCCAATTCCTATCCCAAACTTATATCACAAATTTCAGACTTACTTGTTCTGAGAAGTAAAAACTGTTAGCCTCTTTACTTTGTTTCTGAAGCTTTTTGCTTCACATGAAACCTGACTTCCTTTCTCAGTCTCTTGTTCCAGTCCACAGTGCCTCTTCAGTCAATGTTTCTGAAAGATCTCAAGCAGCACAAATTCTGGTGAGGCCAAATCCCTTGATTTTTCCCTTTACCATGTTTAGAAAGGGCTTTGTTTGGATGAAAACAATGACAGCCATTTCCCTTTATCCCTTTAAAATTACTGCCCAGATCTAAAGAATTTGGTCTTATGTCACTTTCTGACAACTCATCTGAATTAAACAAGTTGCCGTGGCCAAATTAAATACTTGGGAAATAGACCACACAATTAATTTGCAATAGTAAATGCTCTTGGTATGATGTCTCTTCCTCTCAGGGGGAATGCTGGCTAAAGGAAAATAAAAGATTAATGTAATAGAAGCATCCTAGAGACATCCTGTTAGTTGTCCTGAACTCAGATGGCATTGTCTATGCTTTTGTTACACCTCGCCAGAAAACAGTGTAAAATTCAGAATTCATTCCCACCACAGAAGCCTTTGGTGCTACAGGGTAACCTCTTTCTTTGGAAATGAGATGAAAATGGGTAGCCCAGGGAGATAGAGGAAGCCCCAACCCTGAAAGTGTTTAAGACCAGACTGGATGAGACTCTGGACAGCCTGATCTAGTGAGGTGTCCCTGCCCATGGCAGGAGGGGTTGGAACTGGATGGGCCCTGTGGCCCTTTCCAACCCTGACTGATTCTATGATTCTATGTGGTGTGGCAAAGCTTTGCTTAGCATTTTCAGAGGTGCTCTCCAACTTGCCCCATCAATGAGTACAATAAGAGGACTTCAATTAATTTAAGCACATCAGCAGCTTTAATTAGGAGAATAAAGGTATGTGAACAAAAGGAAAATTGCAAGCTAAATAGCAGCAAAATTTGGAAAAAGGGATTTCCTGTGATTGATTAGGAACATAGAATCATAGAATCAACCAGATTGGAAGAGACCTCTAAGCTCATTCAGCCCTACCCTATCACTTAGACCATGGTACTAAATGTCTCATCCAGGTTTTGCTTCAACACCTCCAGGGGTGGTGACTCCACCACCTCCCTGGGCAGCCCATTCCAATGCCAATCACTCTCTCTGCCAACAACTTCCTCCTAACATCCAGCCTATACGACCCCTGGCACAGCTTGAGGCTGTGTATCCTTGTTCTATCCCTGGCTGCCTGGCAGCAGAGCCCAAGCCCAGCTGGCTCCAACCTCCCTTCAGGGAGCTGCAGAGAGCAAAGAGCTCTGCCCTGAGCCTCCTCTTCTGCAGGCTGCACACCCCCAGCTCCCTCAGCCTCTCCTCACAGGGCTGTGCTCCAGGCCCCTCCTCAGCCTTACTGCCCTTCTCTGGGCACCTTCCAGCACCTCAACATCTCTCTTGAACTGAAGGGCCTAGAACTGGACTTGTTTTCAAATTCATCCAAAATAGAAGCTTTTCCTTTACAACTGCATTTGCAGTGTCAATTCTGAGTATCACATTCGGTGACAGCAAATCTCATATCAGAAGCCTGCAAATTCATCAAATAAAACTCATAAATGTTCACAAACAGACTGAGTGAAACACAGCCTACAGAAGTTAGATGTAATGAGAGTCTGGAATTTGCTGTTTGCTCTAAAATGTCTTTTTCTCAAAATGGGCAAAGCCTTGACTAAGGTATCCTGGCTCATATGGAAATAGGCAGAAAAGACAGAACATCGCTGGCTTCACTTCGTGTAAATTAATCAGCCTGAATGAAGTCTTCCTGTAATTCAGAGCACTGCTGAATACTATGCATGAAAGTGTTCCTCCCCTGATAAACAGCTCCACTTTGCATATGTATCAGTACAGGAAAACAGGTATTGACTTATTCACAATTTACTTTTTAGGCACTGAGTTCCCAGAAACACGCTCATATAACAGCATCTAGAAGCAAATGAATTTGTTTTTCTTCATTTCCTGGCCTTAAAGGCACCTTGGTTTTAGGAAAATTATGCTCAGCATTTAAAAACCTTTTCTCTCAGCTCTGATGCTCACTTCCTTCTTCTTGTCATATAGATTTTTGACCTGGGTTCAGTATGCCCCATTCCATTTTCCTTCAGACTGCCAGTTAAGAAGTTCCTTAATACTTTATCAAACACAGGTTACCTGCAAGAGGCTAACTTGTTCTCCTGCTTTTATTATTACTGTATCTTTACAAATTGGGAGGGTTTGAATGTGGCACATTTATTTTCACCTGTCAGGCATGGATTTTTTTTTTTTTCCCCTTTGGGGTGTGTTTTTTTTTTTTTTTTTTTTTTTTAATTCTATCATTCTGCAGAACAGTAAGGAGATAAAATAAGTCAGATATTTTCTCTGATTGTGCCTTGGTGAGGGTTGGGGGTTTTTTTGTGTGTGTTCTCAGAACGGTGTGGAGCTTCACTTGCTCCACAAAATAAAACAAACAATTTTAGCTTTCAAAGTATGTTAAAGATATCTCAGGAAAGCCAAACCCAACACTAAGAACAGGGTTCCACTTGTCTTAGAAAAAAGACTTTTATTGCTTTACCATGGTCATCTTACCTAACCACTTAAGATCTCCTGCTGTTTCACCTCCATCACTTGAATTGGGAAAAACATGTTGCTAGGAGCTGGAACAACTCTCACTACCAATACAGGCTGTGGGATGTGGGTGACAGAAAGCAGCCCTGCAAATTGAGCCCTCCTCAATCTCTGGGGGAAACTTGAGGAAGACATTCATCAGAATAAATTCACAGAATAGGTTAAGTTGGAAGAGGCTTTAATAATCATCTAGTTCTTACATGGGCAGGGACACTTTGCACTCGACCAGGTTGCTCAAGGCCTCATGGGGCTTGACTTTCAACACCTCCAGGGATGGGGCAGACAGAACCAATATTTGCCAGCAGATGCACATCTTCTTGTCCATGGCTGCAGCTTCTTTGCTAAACACACACCTCCTTTTGCTTCATGGTATTTCAAACTAGTGTCTTGAGGTGAATTCAGAGGGCTGGAGATGATTTCAGAGGGCTGAAGCACCTCCCCTGGGGAGACAGGCTGGGAGGGTTGGGGCTCTTCAGCCTGGAGAAAAATGGGCTCCAGGGAGACCTTAGAGCAGCCTTCCAGTACCTGAAGGGAACTACACAGGGAAGCTGGGGAGGGACTTTTTACCAGGACTTGTAGTGACAGGTCAAGGGGCAGTGGCTTTGAGCTGGAAGATGAGAGAATTAGACTGCAGATTAGGAAGAAATTCTTTACAGTGAAGGTGGTGAGACACTGGAACAGGTTGCCCAGCCAGGGGTTGGTACTAGATGATCTTTGAGGTCCCTTCCAACCTTACCATTCTATGATTCTATGGTAGAAGCTAAATACAACTCTTCTGGCTCCTCTCAGCCCTCCACAGATGCTTCCCATTTACAAAAGGCACCTAAAAACAGGTAAGCCTTTTTTAAAACGTTTGAAAGTCTACTCAGTGCCCTAGGATACCTCATATCCTCATTATTTAAGTACCCAAACTTATTTCTCTGTTTTGGTGCCTTCAGTACAAAATTATTACATTGTGAGAAAGAAGTCTAACTTGTGGTGGGAAAGAAAACTGATTTCAACCCTGTTTCTTGTTGTAGCATTATGAAAATGGTATGGTAACTTCAAATACCTCAATTGTACCATTAGATGGTGTCATTATGTGGCTTGCTAATTCATAGGTTATTCAAATGAACATTATCATTTTAGACTTCTTAGAAGCATCCATATGAGAAAATCCCAAATTTCAGCAAAGCAGTCTGGGTGTTAGGAAGGGAAAACTTTCACTGAGTATATTTTTTAATGCATGCCACTGGGAAAAAAAAAAAAAAAAATCATTACATAACTGCTGTGTGCATTCCAGGACTTGGTGCAGCCTATTTTTAATACCTGGTAGGAAAGAACTTCCTGCTGCTTTTTCTCTTTGAGGGCTGCTTTGTGGTTCATTGATCATGTTGTCAGGCCAGTTTTTCTTCTGTCCTTAGACCTCATTTTTACTGCTTTAAAAAAAAAAAAAAATGAAAAAAATGATACACTATCAAATGGAAGAAGGTGTTGAGCATTAAAGTAAGGTATNAGACCTCATTTTTACTGCTTTAAAAAAAAAAAAAAAAGTGATAAAAGTGATACACTATCAAATGGAAGAAGGTGTTGAGCATTAAAGTAAGGTATGCTGTGTACAATTTGCAGTGGTCCCAGAACAGAACACAACCCACCCACGTTTAATATGAAACCTGAAATCTAAGCATGTTAAAGACATGAGCTTTTAAGAAAAGCAAAAGAGTTTGTCTGCCAGGCAGCAACACCCAGTAAGGATTTTTGACTTTGTGCTCATGAAGACAGATTTGTGTATTATTTATTTAGAGCATCTTTAATTTCATGCTGCTCTCCACGCAGTGTTGTCACAGGTCACCATTTTGACCAGATCATTCACACAAAGCCTTTTGCTCACAGGCAACACAGAATATTTAAACTGTAAAGAATGTTTTACAGTATTAAGGTAATTTAGCTGTTAAAATCCGAGGCAAGCAGATACTGAGAGAGATTAAATGGCCAAAGGGCCACCACTTTTCACTCCATCTGACTTCCTGCAAAGCAAAGGCCACAGGACTTCCTGAATTGATTTCTTCTCGACTTAGAACATATCTTTAAGGTATACATGCAGTCAAGTGACAGACCATTAAATCTGCTAAAAGAATTTACAAGCACTCATTTTGTAGCCAAAAATACGGTGAATGTACTTGCGAATTAGCGGGGAGTTAATTGTTAGAAGGGACCTTTGTGACTCTCATTGCTAGCAGAGAACCAGAGTGAGGATTTTAAATGCAAAGGTGCACTCATTGATAACCAGTGCAGCCGCTGCGTGCACCGTGCTCTTGACATCTGTGGCAGGCAGGCAGGCAGGCAGCAGAGCGTTCAGTCAGATGACTGAAACAAGTATACCCTCAGCGGTCCAACCTGCCGCCCTGACGCGCATCGCCACTGCCATAAAAGGGAGCTTCCCACGTACAGAGCAGTGCCCGAACTGCCTTCCTTCTCAGTTTCGTGGGAGAAGGCAGTCAGCTGTAGGAGAAGTGGAGCACCTTTAGGGGCTGTTAGAGTGTGTTTTCCCTGGGGCTTGCGATGATAAGATGCACTAACAAGGGCGTGGACGCCAGGATACCTGCTGTACTCCACGGGTTTAAAACATGGGCACATGCGGAGCAGAGGCAGCGTATTTAAGAACCCCGGAGCTGACAAAGTAGTTGAACTTCCCCTTCTGTTGCTTTGATGTGCTCCCACCAGAAGCGAATCCTTTCCCTCCCTTCCCTCTGCTGCCTCCATAAAGTTTAATTTCCACAAAATACCTTTTTTTTCTTTCCTTTAAAATAATTTATTTCTGTGCTGCTGTAGATCTTTGAAGTTGTTTCTGTTGCCAGAGAAAGTGCTCCAGCCCTCAGTCCCAGTCTCAATCCCAGTGCATTGCTCCCTCTCCTCTTCACATCTGAGCTTTCTAGATTATAACCTTTATTTTCAGAGGAAACGTCTTCACCCCAAAATGTGAAACCTGACTGAATTCTGTGTGTTTCAGCAGTGCTGTTAGAAAGAAATTCATCACGAGTCACTTAAAAATCTTCCACATTCCCCTGCCTATGGCAGGGAGTTGGAACTAGATGATCTTTGAGATCCCTTCCAACCTTACCATTCTATGATTTTATGATTTAGGCCAGAATCATGGAGCTGCTCTGTTTAATCTTGTCCAGTACTTTGTAATAACATCTTGTTTTCAGTTGCTTGTAACTGTTTGGGCTGGTATTTTCCAGGCCAAGCATCTGCCCCAGGTTTAATTTTTGGCAGTTTGCAGCTGGCTAAATTGCCATTTTCAAGAAAGAGATTAAAAAAAAGAAAAAAAAAAGTTTTTTCCCATATTAAAAAATGATTACCCAGTGGCTTCATTCAGAAGTGTCGGTGCCCCTGTTTCTGTGCACAGAAGTATTTGAAATGGAAAACCATCACCGGTCCAGCTCCATCCATGTACCTTTTTCGAGCAGCAAATTGGAATTTGGCAGCGCCGTTGCTGTGGTTTCACAGATGTGCATCCAAATGTAACAAAGTTCTGAGACTCCATAAAATCTCCGTTTGCACGTGATCGGTTAGGAATTGTTAGCTTTTGGCAGCCAAATTTTCCAGAGATCAGCCTGTGCTGACGGAGCCCTTTGTGCACTCAGCTGCTCTGTGATGTGCAGCTTTTTCGCAGAGCCACCAAGTATGCTCTTTGCCTCAGGCAGGGGGAACCAAGCAGCACTTCGCTGCCATTCCTCCCTCTGCACTGGTGAGGGATCGCTGTCTGTGAGATCTGACTACCGCCTCCATCTGCATCAGCATCTCCCTTTCTTCTGTCGCTGATGAGGCAATGAGAAAGGGAGGATGAGTCGGAGGATGAAAGAGTATGGCAGGAGTCCTCCAACCGGCAAAAGAATGGGAGGGAGCAGAAAGTAAAAGGAAGAAGGAGATGCAGATGGTAGATGCCAGGGAAATGACTGGCTTGAGAGCAGCCCTGAGGAGAGGGACTTGAGGGTGCTGGTGGAGGAGAAGCTCAATCTGAGCTGTCAGTGTGCTCTGGCAGCCCAGAGAGCAACCAGAGCCTGGGCTGCAGCAAGAGCAGTGTGGGCAGCAGGGCCAGGGAAGTGATCCTGTCCCTCTGCTCCCCATTGCTGAGACCCCACCTGGAGTACTGCATCCAGTTCTGGAGCCTCTGGGACAAGAGGGATGTGGAGTTGCTGAAAGGTGTCCAGAGAAGGGCCATGAAGATCTCAGGACTAAGTAGACAGGCTGATGAAGAATGAAGATCCACAGCCCTAGAAAAAAACAGCAGAGCTTCACATATCCTAGCAGGGTCACCACTGCCAACAGTGTGCCCCATGAGTGTGTTTTCTCTTGGGAAACACAACAAGGCATAGGTCCAGGACCATGAGGATGATCAGAGGGCTGGAGATGCTCTGCTATGAGGAGAGACTGAGGGAGTTGGGGTTGTTCAATCTGGAGAAGAGAAGGCTCTGAGATGACCTTATTGTGGCTTTTTAGTTACTTAAGGGAGATACAAGAAAGCTGGGGAGGGACTTTTTAGGCTGCCAGGTAGGGATAGGACTGGGGGGAATGGAACCAAGCTAGAAATGGGTACAGTCAGCCTGGGTGTTAGGAAGAAGTTGTTGAGCATGAGGGTGGTGAGAGCCTGGCAGGGGTTGCCCAGGGACATGGTGGAGGCCTCATGCCTGGAGGTGTTTAAGGCCAGGCTGGATGAGGCTGTGGGCAGCCTGATCTAGTGTGAGGTGTCCCTGGGCATGGCAGGGGGGTTGGAACCAGCTGACCCTTGTGGTCCCTTCTAACCCTGACCAATTCTATGACTACTATTGGCCAGTGCTAGGACTTCTCCTAGGACAACTAGGACATCATGGACAGAAATCAGTTGTGGAAGCAGTTCTTCATGACTAGGGGGTTAAAAAAAAACAACATTATACATATATACATAATGAAATTCTGCTATGCAATGGGGAAGAGATATGATATATTAGGTAAGGAGGTTAATAAGCATAATGGAGATAAAGATAAGGTGCCAGGGGAAATAATTAAGAAATAATAAGAGGGTGGATGTGCCGATGAAGGAAAGGAAACTGGGAGATCAAAACAGAGCGTGAAGAGTTCAAGAAGGCAGGAGCCAGGGAATGGAAGGATGGATAAACAAAATGTGGAAGAGCAAGAACTGGCAGTTACCCAAAACCAGCACAGAGGAGGAGGAGAAGGCAGAAGCCAGGCAGAAGAAAGATGAGTTAAGAGCATCAAGGGAGAGGAGTATGGCTGAAGACTGAACTTTCAGAATAGACTGATTTTTTGAGTGAGTGAGACATCAGTGCAAATTGTGATTTGTCTGTAATTGTATAGGAATAGAGTGTGCCTAGCATCTATAGCCACAATTGGTTTGGTTTGTTGGTTTTGGGTGGTTTTTTTTTCTTGCTAGAAATCTTCTTTATCAAGTATCCTGAATCTCTTGAGCCAGAGCTCCAGTGTTAAGGTGACCGCATGTCACTATCTGTTTACTTTTCAGGCTTCCTCTGACTTTATTAACAAATATTTGAAGTGCCTAAAGTGCAATACACTCCTTTCTTTTTTTCTTTCTTTCTTTCTTTTTTTTTTTTTTAACCACAGTAAAGAAAATATTCCTGCAAAATACATTTGAATAATATTATAAGTAATTGTTAAATTATAGATAGAGCTGCCAGCAGCTCTAGCTCTTAGCTAGGCCCTGCTCTTAGCTCGGTGCCCCTTCACTGTGGGTGTTTGGCATCTAAGCAGGCTTCCACTACCACTGCAGGACTTGGGCACAATTCATCACAGGACAAGCAATTTTTCCTCCCACCAGCTAGGGACAACACCACCTGGAGACACAGGAAGAGAGTGATAAAGAGGGCTGGGTGAGCTGAGTGGCCTCAGTGTGCCCATGAGCAGAGGAGAAATGGAGGCCACTCAAGCAGAAGCCAGGAAGTACAGCAGCTGGAGGTGGAGTGGGAGATGTCCTGCTCCATGGTACTGCCAGAGCTGCAGAGACACTGGAGTCACACTCTGCCAGGGATAAAGTAAGGGGAATGGTGATGTATGCATCTGACATCACAATTCAGCTTCCAAGCTGCAATTTCTTTACTGTGAACGACATACACTTCGTCACAGCCAGCACATTTGGTCTGTTAAGTTCTCTGTCAGCTGGAAGGCAAGCTGAGCTCTTTACTTTCCTTTTGAGAATGAAAGTAGCACTGCTGTCAGAAGGTTCAGTTGTGGATATGTATCAGGTGATAGGAAAAATTATTCTGAAACTGCAAATGGTCTGACATACACTTACTTTTATATAACTGAGAGCTGCAAGTGTCGAGCAGCAAATCTGCTTGTCATACTGATAGCTTAGAAACAAAAATCACACTCTAATAACAACTCTTAGGAGTAAGGCTGCTCTTACTAACTGGTTCCTCCTAAAGATTAAACAGAGCTAAGAGCTGATACATTGACCTATTCCTTCTTGAAGCAGACCTCTGTTTGAATTGTGACCTACGTCCCAGCTGAAAGTGTGCTCAATCCTTTTCTTAATTTGCAATAGACACTTGTGTACATTACAAAACCATCTCACAATTTGGCAAATTAAGTTGTCTGTGGTTAGCTCTGGAATTGCAGAGATATTGCAGTGCTTTGCAGCATTGCATAACGAGCTTCCCCAGACTTTGCCTTACTCAAGTGAGTAACAGTAATCCTTATCTCCAGCAAGCATCAGATTCATCCCATTTTTGAGAAAAGAATTAGTATCAAATATACGATGGGCATGTTATGCCTTGTGGCTGCAATGTTTTTTCAATTAACTTCTCTGAATATACCACAATGAAAAGTGTCAGCTTTTTGCCTCAGAGGCCTATAATTACATTAAATGAACACAGTTAATTATCTACTACCTTCTTTACACAAAACAATATGTTTCTATAAATTAAGATGCTCATACAGGAAGGAAATTGTTGTTCACTCCAATACATGCATGCAGTTTCTGGGCTGTGCATGCTGTTAATGTACCATGGGTGTAGCACAGCTTTTATGTCTGCAGCCCTTACTCCACAGAAGCTGAAACAAATTACTGCTGAGAAATCCACAGGCATCACACTATTTAGAGCATATACGTCGATGCAAGGAGGTGATACTGTTAAAAGTTACATTACTCATCAAATAAACACACTTTTCTCTTTCACAGATGTTCTCTATGAAATTCCCTTAGAGAGATTAAACACAGCTTTGTTGGTGTACCTACAGCCACACCCTCAAGGACTATGGAATGTCCAGACATAAAGCTGCTTTTTCTAGCAGAGTAGACTGAAGATCTCCTTTCAGAAGACTTTAAAGAAAAAAAAAAATCCATTTTATAGGAATTATTTATAACTAGCAGCTTGGTTTCCAGGCCTGCTGGTGCTCTGGCTGGTGTGGACTGAAAATCTTCTCTGCCCATTCTCCTCCAGTTACTAACTACTCCTGAGCGAGCAGTTCAGTTCAGCCCCTTAATAGTGTGCCTGCCCTGGAAGTGCACATACTCAAAAGGTGGCCCAGCACCACTGCACTAACATGTCCGAAGCTGAAAGTACTCTTTTTGTTTTGACAAAGTGTATCCAAATGTCTCTATTTCCATCAGAATAGACGTTAATAACTTAAGGCCTAAACATGTGATCCTCCCTCACCAGAAAATTACAATTAACTTCAGCAGAAGCCCTTTTTCTGGCCTGCAGGATACTCTGCATATAAATGCGATGTGTACCCAGGACTGGTCTTGTATTTCATTAGGGTCAAACCCTGAAAAGCTTTGGAATACTCAGTGTTCCTACTGGGCACTGCATTTCATTTGGTCTGTGCTGTGTGAGTTATCTTTTCCTTTAAATCGGCTCCCTGTAGAAAAGTGTTCATTAAAAATATCAGAGCGTTTGATAATAATCTTAATATTGAGGAGTGAGGAGGGTTGTGCTGCCATATAAATGCTGCCCGGTTTCCTGCTCTCAGGGTGTAACAGGAGAAAGAAAGACCATCTTGATAGGCACTATCTGCTGAAGGAGAACTTTCACCAGGAACTGTGAATCATCTTTAACCTTTTAGTGGCTGCACTGTGAAGCAAAATGTTTCATGCTTCCGGCACAGAATGAAGCCCTTTTCTTTAAATTACTGATAAATACCACCGGCCCTCCTAATTACTTCTACCAATATCAGAAAGCAGTTGCAGAGGAACAAAGAAATGCAACTGGAAACAGGGTTCAGTGGTCTTGTTCTTCCCTGAAAAGCTGATTATACTTTTGGCTGATTCAGTTTCTTTCAGAGGGAATTTACCCTTTTTGGCAGTTGGAGTTTCAGCGATGCTGATTGTATTGAGGGCAGAAAATGCATCTTGGGCCGAGGAAATTAGCTTAGGGTCCTCTGTGTGCCGAACTGAATTTCGACACTGATCTCTAGATTTTGTCTTTTATCCCCTCGGTGACCCTCGTTCAGAAGCCGTTTTAGCAGAAGGTTAAAAATAGACACATTTCATTTATGCTTTTGCAGGTGCCTTGCCCAATTCCCTGCTTTCCCCGTACGAGTTATCTTTTGGGAGAAGGACTAATGTAAGGTCAAGGTTAATTTGAAATAGCCAGCACAGGAGAATTCTCTTCCTCGTAGCTCCTTAAGATGAACTTCGCACAATTACAACTGTTAATGTGCTGAAAGGTAATTCCAGTGCTCTGGGAAAAAGTTCAGAATGCCAAGCAGTAACCTTTAGCACTGTAAAATGTCCCCGCTGGTTTGTGCTTAGTGCTTCTTCAAAACGCCAGAAGCCATCTTACCACTCAGTGCCATGGCACAAGTGAGGGGTTTTTGAGTGCGGGGGGGG
>VWZE01019175.1:87991-104843 GCA_013396675.1 Eubucco bourcierii | reverse complement strand
GAAAATTTAGCAACCGGAGCCGCCGCGCCCGGCGGGAGGACCGGGTGATCTAAGTGGGCGGGAGGGCGGCTTCCCGCTGCTGCCCTGCTCGGTGCTTTCATTCGGGCGGTCTCCACCTGCCTACGCGAGTGTCGGAGCAACCTAAGCCTCTGGCCCCGGTCCCGCCGCCTTCCCTCAGCACCCCGCGGGGCAGCGGCTCCAGGAGCGGGGTCTACTCCGGCCAGCGATGCGGGCTTCTCTCCCAAAGGACAAGGTCGGTGGCAAGTTGTCTTAATGACGGAAGGAGGCCGTCCGCAGCAACCCTCTTCGCCTCGCTTTCTGCTTTTTGGGTGTCTGATTTGAAAGTGCCATTTTGAGGGATATATGCTGCCAGGAACCGAGAAGACGTGGGGGCTTCGCTTCTCTTTCCAAGGGTGAAGAAGTGCCGATGCTACTGTACGGAGATTTCATTGCTATTCTGCCTGACAGCATGTAATGGCTTTAAAGTACTTTAATGGCCGGATTGCCTTAAGTTTCAGGGACCCTCGGAAGGCTGAATTCTGTCCAAGTGAACTCTCCCGAGAGGTAAGATGCAATGTCACAGCTCCCTGATAAGCTCACGTAACCGACCGCTCGTCTGTTTTCTGCGTGGACACAACAGGAAGGTGAATTTGAATGTAAACACGTGTGAGGTAGCCCGGGGAGGTGCGTTGGTGAGGGACCTGGCAGGGACATCGGCTCCTCGAGCGCTGCCCTGCGGGTGGACCTGCCACTGCCAGCTGGGCAGGGGCCGGGGCACGACTTAGAGCCAGAACCAGTCGTACAGGTGCCCTGACAGCTGGGGAGGTCTGTGTGACTGCTGCTTCTGACTTACAAAATTACTTTTTTTTTTTTTTTTTTTTTTTTTTTTTCTGTACCCATTATTTTACCCACACTTGTGAAAATAGAAAGGCAGTAATGGAACTGCCTACAGGCAAAGCCCAGCTAAGCTCAACTGACACCCCTCTGGCCCCCAGCTAAGGAGGAGGAAAAGAGCTTATTTTTAAGGGCCTCATAATGGTAATTCTTGTCCAGAAGTAATGTGCTTAACAGCTTTGTAAACAAAAACGTCAATGATCATTTCCCTCAAAGTTAACTATACAGATGAATTTATAAATAGCATCGATGTATTTATATATAACTGCATAAGGAAGGAAATTATATTAAAATCTTCGAATATTCAATTAGACTCCTTATAAATTACTTTGTGACAAATCAGTACCTAAAATGCGCAAATTCTGGTGCTGTTACGTGTTGCTAATTTGCTGCAGAACTAGACCTGCAAGTCTTGAACAGTGCTCCCTGATTTTTTTGGTCGTTGTACAGTTCAGAAGAAAGGTCTCATCTTGTTAGTTGCGCCGCACACCAAAAATAATTCAGTGGAGTGTAGCTGGCTGCTACAGGCCTCCTGAAAGCAAAGCTGCCCTCCAGAAAGTGCTGTCAAACCTCCTTCACTGTGCAGATCTGCAGAAATCTTGGCAGAAAGCAATTTGTGGATAACAATGACAAAGGTACTCCTGCTTAAAACAGAAAGTTTCTCCAATCTGCTCGAAAATCAGGAGAGAAGAAAAAAAAAAAAGGCATCTTCTGGAGGGAGACATTATAGGTGGGTAGAGCAAGGAGTAAAATAAAGTAGTATCTCCACGTCTCTTTAATACTCATTGGAGGAAAACAAAAAGCCTAAACCACCTCTGGTGGCTCCAGCGAGGGGTTGTGAGAAGAACAGAAACTTTCGCTGTGACTCGAACGTGAACTTCCTGCAATGTGGGGCACGTGCAGCTTTTCACCTCTTCTTCACGTTCTGGATCAAATCCTTCCTGTTCTGATCTAATGTAGGTATCATTAATTAAAATATGACTGTAATAGACCGTGTACACCGTGTAACTAATCTTGACAACATACCTATAGCTTCAGTTCGTGCCAGGAACTAATTGGCTTTAATCCAATTGCCAAAACTCGCTTTTCAGCCTTTATTGTAGTTACTCTCTAGTAATGTGTGGGTGGATTTGTTTGTAATATAGCATAGGTTGTCCCTGGCACTGTACCATACCTCGTACCTTGCACAGAACTGTCTGTAACACCAACCGGGGAAAAAAAAAAAACGGGGGGGCGCAGGTGTGAGGGCAATTACTTTATCATCCCTCTGGTCGCTGGTGGGGAGCTCGAATTGTTAAGCTAACGTCAGCGGGTAATAAAAACCTCTCGGCAAACCCTGCCAACATAAACCAGCGCAGGAACACGATAAAATACAAAATTCAACGTCTCTGACACTCTGGCTTTTAATCGCAAGAAGCGTTTCAACTTGGCCTCAACCCGCCTGGAGAGCTGGAACGGCTCCGCCGCCGCCGCCGCCAGACCCCTGCCCCAGGCGCCCTGAAACCCGTGCTCCCCAGCAGCGACCACAAACAGTCTTTGGACAATTACTTTTCTTAGGAACACGGTTTGTCCCGAAGGTACCATTTAATTTTCCACACGCCCCTACCCGCTCGCAGCGTTTGTTCGCTGTCTCTCCCCCCGGCCGGATCCCACCGCGGTAGCCTCCCCCCAGAGCTCTCGCCTGTGCCAGCCCGGATGCTGCGGCGGGCAGCTGGGAGCTCGCAAGGTCTGAAAAACTCGCGTAAAACCCTCACGGACGGCTGAAGAGAAATAAACAAGGCCGGTCTGTGTTTTCTAGGAACGGCAAAATAGCTCGATTCGAAAATATAATCACGTAGCTGCATTAGCTAATAGGTGCTTGATGTGACCTTAGGTAGCTGCGACAGCCGCACAAAGAGCAGAGGAAAACAACGTTGGACTAATTAGCAAACGGGTGTCCAACTGCTCGTTTGTGTTTAACGTCAGTGTAGAGGTGGTAAGTAAACGGCACCCGGTTGTAGGAGGAAGACTTAAAAAAGACATTAAGTACAGTTAGATTTGCATTACTAAAAAAACCCACCAAAGCCACTTATTGGTGGTATATAATGCGATTTCATCTTACAGTGCAGGAAAGCCTGAGTGAGGGCCACTGTTCAGATCATGGTCTTCTGGCTCAGAAACCTGTGGAAAACGTTGTCCCAGCTTTTGAGAGAATTACGAAGGCAGGGAAGATGATTTATCGAGCCCCACCCCCGGCACCAAAGCATGTCCCGCCACCTCGGGAAGGTTGGGGTCACTCAGCGAACACTGATGAATTTGACAGCAGACGCAAACCGCGCTGGGGAGTGAGTCACCATATTCACACATGTCACAGCGATGCTGCCCGCTCCTCTGCTTGGGCCACGAAGAGATGCCCCATTTCCGCACGGGGCGGCAGAGCCGTCCCCGGCTGCAGCGGCCCTTACTTCCCCTACTCCCAGATGGCGGACCCGATGGTCCAGGCTCGCTCAGCCTGGGCCTCGCAGCCGCGTTAGGCCGCAGCTGGCGGCAAAGCCCAACTGGCTTTCTCGCAGCCGCCAGGCCTGGGCGGCCGCGAACCTCTGATGACGAGGCGGAGTTTAGGGGTGTCCGCCCGCGGGGCGCCGCTGTCCCCGGCCGAGCCGAAAGCAGAAGCCGCCTTGGCCATTCGGAGCAACCTGCTCCTCCGGCCTTGAGACGAGGCCGGGCCGGAGTTGTAGTCGCTGCTTTCTGGAGGCTTAGGCGGTCCACCCTCTCAGGAAAGGCCTAGGCGCAAGGCCGCAGGCTCCCTCGGCCGCTGAGCGCGGAGCGGCCTCCCCTGGGCGCGGCAGGCTCGGCGGCGGAGCGCGGGCCGCGGTGGCGGCAGGCTGCCGGAAAGGCACGGCACAGCACCGCCCCCTCCTCCGGCTTCGCCAGCGCTTGACAGGAGCGCGGTCACGTGGCGGCCGCAAAGCGCCTCTTTGCGACCTCAATGACAGGCAAAGTGTGCGACAGGCGCTGTGGAGGTAGGGAGGGAGCGGCGCTGCCTCCTCCTTCTCCCCGGGCCAGCCGCTGAGGCAGCGCTGCCCGCTCTTTTTTTTTTTCTGTTCCCGGCTCTCTGCCCGCTCCCGGCTCTCTGCCCGCCTCTCTCCTCCCTTCTCCCCTCCTCCGTCTGCTGCCACCGCGGAGCCAGGTGGGACAGCCTGAGGACACCGTAGGAGCCCGAGAGGAGCCCGGCGCCTCGATGAGCTCCTAGCTCCCACACTGCCCCGTCCTCGCCGGCAGCAGTTTCAGGTGCGCGGGTCAGAGTAGAGTCGGGGACGCAGCTGGCTGCAATGGCGTCCAACATGGACCGAGAAATGATATTGGCTGATTTCCAGGTAAATTCAAGCCGCCGCCACACAGCCGTGGCCTCTTGCTGATTTTCTCTTTCTCCTCTTTGCTGTGCTGCTTGTTCTTTGTGGGAAGGTCCAGGGTGGTGGATGCGAAGCCCACCCTCCAAAGGCTCTGCTCTTTCTTCTTTATTTTTTTTCTTGTTTTTGATCAGAAATGGGGAACATGTGCTCTCTTCTCTCAAGGTGCGTGAACAAAATGTCTTTAACTTACAGAGTTNAAAAAAAAAAAAAAAAAAAAAAAAAAAAAAAAAAAAAAAAAAAAAAAAAAAAAAAAAAAAAAAAAAAAAAAAAAAAAGGCCTTTTCATCCACTTTGCTTGTTCCAACCCTCTAGAACCGCCCAGGCCCTGGGACAGCTGTGAGCCAGCTCACTTGGAAGAGGCAAATGCCAGGGAGGATACAAAACTCATCACTCCTCATGATTTGTCACCGTGTTTGTAGTGAATCACTTACTGGTGCTACAGATTAACTCTGAACAGAGGTGTTTCCTTTGGAACATCAACACTAGCTTCACGCTTGCCTCAGTTTATGACTGTTGTAATGATGGTAAACATCCCATCCCATTCCAAACAACAACATGTTTGTCTAGAAAGGAGGAACGTGCCTTTTAAAAACTGTTTGTTAACTTCACTCCTCCCTATGAAATGGTTATAATTTAACTTCAAAGTCCTGAATCTTATTCCCAGAATAAAGTATTTAAATAAAAGTGATGTATTTAGGAACCTGGTTAATCTGTTAAGTATATTGCTTCTTAATACTGCTTGTTTTTATATTGCTTACCTAAGAACAGGTGAACAGACAAATGGAAGATACCTGCATTTGAAATGGTGGGGAGAGTCAAAAGCAGTTTGGAAGGGTGTCAGGTTATACTGGAATATATATTTTTACTATTTGCTTTTGTATCTGTTTTGTTTTTGTGGTTTTTTTTTTTTTTTTAAGCTTTCTTCATTTGCATGGATGGGCTGGTGGGTATTCTTGGACTGAGTTGTAAAAGCACTCTCTGTACATTCCGCTTCTTAAAAGACTTTCTCAGCTGTAAGCAGTGCAGCTATTTAATTTAGTGTTAAAGAGTAATCCTTTCGTTTACTCTGTGTGTGAGTTTAACAAGAATGTTTCATGGAATTACAGGTAGGGTGGCTGTAGTGTACATTATGTAATTCCTTTTTTTTTTTTTTTGCAAAAGGTGTCTGGTATCTCACTGACGTAACACATGGAGTTCCCAGTTGATAACAGGGTGGTGTTTTCCCTTCCTGTACCTGAGTGTCTTACGCCTTTATATTAAGTATTTATTAAAATGCTTAACAAATGTTTCTATAATGATCTTTTATTTTGTTGTGCTTTGAGATCCTTTTGTGTATGTAAGAAGTGACGTCTCAGTTTTAAGGCTGGGGTTTCCTAAAGGAGTTCCTTTACTAACCATATGCTGTGTTTTTACTGGGTTACCCTGTTTTACACTCATACTAGTGGAGACAGACTCACACATTATTACATGAAGCAAGTTTACATTCAGGAATCCTGGACAACAGTTATATTAGTATCTGGTGAATGGAAGATTTTTATAGCAGTGTGTTCCAGTATCTGCATTTCAAGTCTTAGTGCTAACACTGTGTTGCAGTTCTGCAGTCGTGCTTGGGTTTTGAAACCAGTTAATAAAAGTATAGGAACAACTTTGGTGTTTGGTGCTGTGAAGACAAGTGAGTACTACTGCAAACTTGAAGACAGGTGGTGGAGTCGCAGAAACCAGTTTTAGATCAAGCATGACATAATATCTCTGAACCTAGGACCCAGGAAATATTTTGTCCTATAAGAGTGGTTATTTAAACAGAAGCCAAACCTTGTCTTGTATTTCAGCAGATAACTTTGGTTTTATGTTTCAGCCACCTTTTTTCTTTTCCTTTTTTCTCTCTCTTTTTTTTTTTTTAATAGTACATATCAAGCTTCTACCTGATTATGAAACACTGAACTGTCAGTTGTCACACTGTTAAAGTTTCAGATTAGTAAAGGACAATGTCAATCGTTATTAGACCTTGTATCTTTAGCCTGTTACAAAATGGTAAAGGATTTTGAGTATTCTAAATACTTGATGGAATTTACAGCTCATTCACTAAGAATTTAAAATGGAAAATAAAGCACTATGTGCAAAGGAACTCTGCATAATTCTCCCTTCTATATTTTATGTATCTTTTAATTAATAAATATATTTCTTAGAGTTCTGTTGCTATTTTCTATGTTTGCATGAGGTACCTTATTGATGAGTCTTGTGCCACAAATCTCGAAAGCAATTCTTGGTAGTGTTGTTCAGCTAATCTTTCCTAACTTAAAGTGGGAGGGAACCGTCTGTCACCATTTCACCTTCGCCTTTCCCGAGTTATGTTTAAGAGGGATAGAACAGTGGTCTTTGGACTTGTAAAACCTGAAAGGGTTTTCCATTCCTGTAACATACATTTCAGTGAGGCCATAATTATACTGATGCTGTTTTTGTGAAGCTTTTGTATGAAGGGTTTCTGCCATTCATGTCAGCTACAACAGGATATTGTAGCAGGTCAGTTCTACATTCTGAAATACTCAAGAGGAATACTTAAAATATTTTGTATGCATGCATAGAAAATGCATATGTATATATACCTATACAGACAAACATTGAATAACTTCTATAAATTATTTTAACTATAGAGTAGAACAGAAATGTTTTTCCTTAATGTCTCAAAACAATTTAAGCCTGTTCTGTGTGGTTTGTAATTATTTTCTTTTCCCCTCCTTTTTTAATGAGGTTACTGTACGCAACTTAGAGAGTACAAAGTACTTATTCATGCATGTGGGCTGTAAGCAACCTGTCTAACTTTTCCTTTTTAGGCCCTCACTTAGGAAAGATTATCCAGAAGTTTAACTTTATACATGAGTAGTCTGATTGTTTTCAGTGGAAGCAGCTAAAGCAGTGGAGTTAAGCGCACAAACAAGTTATTGCTGTTTTCCTGAATGCAATTCAGAATTTCTCCACAAAGTGTCATTGGCATATAGGAAACACTTCATAGGAAAAAAAAAAAAACAACAAACCACAACAGCTTGTGTTCATAGCATAAATGCTTTATAAAGGGTAACTGTGTGTGAATTGGTAAAAGAGTGATGCTGCAACAAACCTCACTTACTAGGGGGAAGTCAGGGTGTTATTTCTACCATTTTTTGTTAACGTCTCTATTCTTCCTTTGTGTAGTGTGCTTAACTGCAAAATGTACTTCCATCTGCAGTGGGATGCCCAGTTACCCACATGATGCAAATACATTAATGATATATGCAATTTGGGGTCCACCTTTCAGTAAAAGAATAAACTTGTTTATTCTTTTTAAATTGCAGATTTAGTTACACTGAGCTTAGTTAAAGTGACTTAAACTGTTCAGGAATGAAAATCATTCTCTGAGTATTAGCAGAAGTGTCACTCATTGATGTTTTTGTAAGCCTTTACCTTTGTTTTACAGTTTCACTCAGGGTGGGAACTAAAATCTTGTTGATGTTGTAAGTCATGTCCACCTTTAGGACCACTTTGTTCATGCTATGTGGCTGTCCTTGCAGCAGCTCTAAACACAGAGGGGGCCTAAGGACTGGAATATTGTGGGAGTTGCCACCTCCCTGGTGTTCCTGTATTACAAGAATAATCTGGTACATGGAGCTTCAGAAGAGAGTTTTTCATAGAATTCACATCTTTCATTGACCAAATGAGCTCCAAATTTGATCTGGGTGAAAGACTTTGGAGTGGAGCAGCAAAGCTCAATTCCCCCCTGCTTTGATCAAAACAACAGATATCTAATAGTTCTCTGCTTCCTTCTGTCTGTGTTCATTGTGAAACAATGAACTGGTAATAGACTGCTTTGGTATGATTCACACACACACAAATACTTTGTTCTTCAAACTTCACCTTCGTGTTACTCTTTTTTATAAAAGCAGAGGTTTGTGGGAGGAGTGAGGGGGACTTGGGAAGGAGGAACCTATCAGTGACAGAAAGGTGAGAAAGCATGCTATATAATCATGTTTTAAGTTAAAACTGAACATGGCATTGATACATCAGCTTTTTCTTTTTTTAATTTTTAAAGTTTAAACATAATTCAGACTACTCTGTTCTTTCTGGAATGGCTGAAAAACTGGAGAATCTTTTTAACTTTGGAAAGTTAACACAGTGCAGTTAAATAACTGACAAGCTATGTTTTTAAAGATTTATTTTTTGGTGGCTATGAAAACGTCTGTCTGCTTCAGCCCTGTGCAAGATTATCTCTTTTATGCACATTGTTTTTGCTGTCTGTGTGCAGAATATACATGTGTATTTTCTTTGGGGGGATGCTAAGGGAGTTTTGCTTTTATTTTATTGGTGTAGTGGCCCAGGTTTTCTGTCATTTGGAAGTTACTGCTAGTAAGAAAATTTGAAGGGTGAAAAATGTAGGCAGATTCAGGAATCAGTTCGAGTCAGTACTCTTTATTTCTTGCCTTGGGCTGTGACTTAGGCTGGGTGCTTGAAACAGTGTTTCAAAACTTTTTTGGTAAGGGTGAACAATCCTCTGAGAGGCTTTGAACAAACAGCAAAGTTGTATCCTCGACACTGATTTCTGAAAGACAAGGTGGTGTTTTATTGTTAAGGCATCAGAGCAGAAAGAAATTTTCTTGACTTCTTTGCAGACTTTTCTCTGAAGTGTTTGGCAAATTCATTTGGAACAAGATCCTCTACAAAAGGCAGGTGCTGAAGAGAGACTTCCAATCCAAGTTGAAATTTTTGGAAGTGTCCTTCAAGTTATGTTTAAAATCTTGGGAAGCCTACATTTTTAGCAGACTCTCTCCCTGTGCACCTAAATTCCTGGGTTTATGTGTGTTCAGATCTATCTCAGCTGAAGTTCTCAGTCTTGGTCAAACTAGGCTTGTCTTCTGTGTGGCTTCTCTGTAGAATGTGATGTAGTGGGTAGTCCTAGAGCACACCAGCTGGACTGAGAGATCTGGAGAGTAACTGGAAGGATTCCCTTGGAGGTGTCCCAGGCCAGGTTGGAGGAGGCCTTGAGTGACCTGTACTAGTGGGAGGTGTCCCTGCCTATGGCAGGGGGTTGGAACTGGGTGATCCTTGAGGTCCCTTCCAACCTTACCATTCTATGATTCTATACTCTAGAAATCAGGGTTTGAGATGAGCAGGTTTGTTTCTTCATCTACTCTTGCTGGATATCTTTAAGTAGAAGTGGACTCTGCTACATTTTTAGTAGGCAGGTGCCAAGATACTGAGTACTGCTTCACCTGACTGTGTACAAGCAAGCTAATATATCCTTAAGTAAATTTTGGAATAGCTAATAGGGCTGCTTTTCAGTGTAAAAAAAGGGGACTTTAGGACAGTTGAAATGCTGAGGTTCTTACCTATGTAGCCTCTTAATTTCCATCTTGATTAGAGCTCCTTGTAATACTTGTTGCTTTTTATCACATGCTATAATTTTAAAAATTACAGTCAGTAACAGCATTGGGACTGGTTATTTGACTTCTTAGTTTGCAGCATGATTTGGTTTGCTGTAAATGGCCTTAGGAAGTGTACTAAAAGAATACTTTTAGTTTTCTGATACCAAAAGCATTGCTTCTATTAATTTGCTTTTTGTGTATTTCTGAACAATCAGCAGTTTAATATCTTCAGATGCATTGAGACTCAGCAGTAATCCCAAAGCTCACCTTCATCACAAGCTAGTTTTATGTACTAGTCACCTTTCTGGCCTTTGAATTAAAAGTGTATTCCAGAGTCACAAATAAGAAACTGGAGTAAGAGTGATGTCTGTTTAGAAACCTGGTAACTTAGATATTTCCACTGATAGCTGTTCATGGAAAAGCCAACTAAAGTCTCCTATGGAAGCACTGTTAGTGACATGCATAGACAAGAAAGGATACCATGATTTCTGTGCATTACAGCCCTGCTGCAAGAGCATAAATAATTTAGCACTGAAGCACCAGTTCATCTTTAGAAAGAGGTTCGTGGTGTTCTTTTCATTCAATTACCTTGAAAAGACCTCACATAGTAGTAATCATGTCACCATTTTCACCAGCCCATTCATATAGGTATTTGGGTTAGTAGGTCACTGAAACAGATTGAGAGGTGGTAGCTATAGGATCTTTTTTCAAGTGCCATGACAACTAATGCTAATTATAATATTGAACTTATTAGTTATCTGAACTCCCAGAGGTTAGGAATGAGCTTTCGCTGAAAGGTAATGTGAAAGTTATTTGGCACATTGAAAATAAAACGTGGCTGATATTTCTTGGTAAGCAAGACTCATGTACAGTAAACACACTTACCCAAGTTCCTGGTTTTGTGTGGAAGGAAGTGGAGGACAGGAAAGGATGAGAATTGGAGCAAGTTGCTACATGTCTTAAGGGGCTCAGAGAATCTCTCATATTGAGAATGTTATACTGGTGCTGGGAAATCTGAAAGGGTAGAATTTCCCCCTCTGTTTGAGCAGTTTTTATGCTTCAGTTACCATTGCTAGCCTAGTTCTCATGTGTTTTCCTACTAGGAGCAAGAGTTAACAGCTTATTACAGGAACTGTGTGGCATGTTTTTGGCAGGACTTCCTATTTTCTGGTCAGTGGATAAGTTTGTTCATTTGTGAGGCAGCCATTAGGTGAATCTTTCCTTTTAACTACTGTAGGAACTGGAATAAAAAGCCTGGGGAAGTACCTAACATTTTACACGTCCCTCACCATTTGGATGAAAGGAAATGACTTGCTTACTGGCTTGAATTGATACCTATTAATTAAGCTCATTTTTTTAGAGTTGACTGCATAATGTGCAACTGTAAAAAACCAAACTGCTCAAGGAGGAAACCAAAGCCTTAATGTATGCATTACATGTTGTTTGGTCTGTCAAAGTAGTCATCTACTGGTCCTCTATGTCTAACTGGTTGAGCAGGTCTTTGTTCTGCAGCAGTAGTTATGCTTTCAAAAGATAATTCATTAAACCTGAAGTTCTTAAGAGATGTTTTGAAACTAGAACAGAGTACGCTAGCCCTCGAGTGATTTTATATAGGTTTTGTTTCCTGTGATAGGCAAGATACAATTTGTAAAGACCAGAACTCTGAAACTGAGTCACTTCTATTTTTATTTTTTTTTTCCCCTTAAAGGTCAGGTTGTTTGTGTGGGCAAGTATCAAAGGTGCCATACCAGCTCAGATTGAAGACTCGACTGACCTAGTGTCTCGCCTGCAGCAGTGACTGGTCCTTAGGAAAGAGCTTAAGGAAACAGATTGTGAATGGATTTGTCTTCTGGTTTCTGGAAGTCAGCACTTTAAAAGCTTGATAATGGAGTTTGTTGTAAGACTTCAGAAATAAAACCGTGTTAGCCTGAGTTAGCCTTGTGTTTTTCAACTGGCTGAGTGCTTCAGAGACGTCTGTGTGTTGTGTGTTTCCTCTGTAGAAACTGTGTTCATTTTTCCTTACTGACTTAGAATATGTATTAGAAGGGATGTGGCTAGTAGGTTGAGAGAAGTTCTCCCTTTCTCCTCTGCTCCGATGAGGCTGCATCTAGAATGTTGTGTCCAGTTCTGGGCCCCTCAGTTTAAGGACAGGGAACTGTTTGAAAGAGTCCAGCGCAGAGCCACAAAGATGATTAAGGGAGCAGAATATCTCCTTTATGAGGAAAGGCTTAGGGAGCTGGGTCTCTTCAGCTTGGAGAAGATGAGACTCATTCTGCAAACATTAATGAGGTAACATGACCTCGTTAATGTTTATAAGTATGTGAAGGGTGAGTGTTGTGAAGATGCAACCAGGCACTTCTCAGTGATGTCAAATAACAGGACAAGAGGCAGTGAGTGTAAGCTAGAGCATGGGAGGTTCCATGTAAGCATAAGGAAAAACCTTTTCGCTGTGAGGGTGATGAAGCACTGGAATAGGCTGTCCAGAGAGGTCATGGAGTCTCCTTCAGTGGAGACATTCATAACATCTGGATGTGTTCCTGTGTGACCTGCTGTAGGTGACCCTGCTCTGATAGAGGGGTTGGAATGGATGATGTTTTGAGGTCCCTTCCAACCCCTAACATTCTGTGATTTCTGTGATTCATGTGTATGACATAGAGTAAAGGCTGGGGAGGGACTATTTACAAGGTCTTGTAATGACAGAATGAGGGGCAGTGGGTTTAAACTGGCAGAGGGGAGATTTAGACTGGATGTTAGGAGGAAGTTGTTTGCAGTGAGGGTGGTGAGACGCTGGCACAGGTTGCCCAGGGTAGTTGTGGCTGCTCCCTCCCTGGAGGTGTTCAAGGCCAAGTTGGACGAGGCCTTGAGTGACCTGTACTAGTGGCACGTGTCCTTGCTTATGGCAGGGGGTTGGAACTAGGTGATCTTTGAGGTCCCTTCCAAGCTTGCCATTCTATGATTCTAGTCTATGTACTTCTGCTGTTTCTTATGGTATAGAAGTCAAATTTGTCTGAACTGTAGACATCTTAATCCCTTCTGGTTTACACTCCATTGAAATTCACCAAAATGAGTCAATCAGCACCATGGGAATGTGAGGTTGATTTAAGTTGTACTTATAGAGCATTTAAAGGGCAGCTTGCTGTGAAACACTCCTAGTGCCTTTAAAATTTTGGGGACTATCATCTGGTCCTGGTGGTTGGTTCTGTATGTCTCTACTGACACTTTAGGATGAGAGAGTTCCCTGTAAAGAGCAGCTTTCTTGTGGGATGGTCCCTAGGTTCCTTTGTAGTGAGTATGAGCACATAGAATTAATTTAGCTTTTTTGATGTACCCTTACCTACTTTGAATACCTCTGTAGTACCTTCTTCCTTTGGTCTTATGGACTTGCTGGCAGCCTGACAAGCATTCCTTGTCTTAGTGCTTTTAAAAGCTTATATAATTTTTATGTCTTCAGAGAAATGTTTTGGTGTTTTGTTTTGTTTGGGTTTAGTTTTTTTTTCCCTGCAGTCCATGTTGGTCTGCTTCGTGATATAAGGCTTGTGTTTGGCTGGGGTTTCAGTGTTGTTCTGATTCACTATCTTGGATACCATTTCCAGGTTTTGAAGAATTTTTCTGTTCCTTGTGGCCATGTTCTTTAAAAAAAAAAAAAACCCAAAACAAAACCAACAAAAACCCTAAGTGTTTGTGGAATACAGAGTAAATATTTTTTTGTGTGGATTAGTATTCTTCCTTTCTGTGCTTATCTAGAAAGTGTTTTTTATTTATTCTTTAGTTGTTTTTAAAGTTCTACTGCTTTTGAGTCAATGAAGAGAAAGGAGAGGAGTGCAAATATCCAGTAAGCAAAAGTGTTTGTCTGATGCCTGTGGTTCTTTTTCCATCAGTTTATCTTCTTATGTGATAATGTATAAGACACTGTACGAGCAAAATATCTGTGATTTGGGAAATCTTGGGAGGTTTTGCCTTAACTGAGACACTTTTTATTAAAGTACTGAACAAGCACAACAAAAAAATTAAAAATTGGATTATTCCTAATTGAAACTTTTTGTAGTTGTTGGGTAAAGGCTGTCTTCAGTCCTCAGGAAAGACAAATGGATTTAGTAGTCTAGAGTACTAATGAATGGGTACTGACTCGTGTTTTGGTTTGGTTTTTAATTCAGTTTGACCACTGCCCTTTGTATGTATTGCATGTGGCTTAAATGCTAGAGTGTTAGCATGGGGTTTGGGAAGCTAGAGTTCATGTCTTGGCTCAGCTCATAGGCTTCTTAGGGATGCGCCTTCGTGGTATTCTGGAAGCAGAACTTGCTCAAGAGTCTTGAGAGTGTGCAAAGCCTGCTGGAAACCATTTGAAAGTGGTTAGCATGGTGCCAAGTTAGCCAGTTCTGCTAAGAAGTGGTTAGAGTTTCATGCTACCAGTTTAGACTTTGTACTCTGCTTGTTTAGTTCACAAGGCTTGCAGTCATCTCAGAGCATGGGCCAAGTTCACTCTTGTCATCTTGGTAGCTAATGCTAGAAATGTCTTCTGTGGCCTTCAGAAATACATTTATTTTTTTTTAACCTTCCATTCCTCTGGTACAGTGACTAATGCTTCCTTCATATTTTTGCTCAAGGTGGTGCTTGAATAGTAGAATGAGGAAGCTCATGTATAGTTGGGGGTGGGAGTTGAAATGCATCAGACAAAACTTTAGCCCTGCATATTTACCTAAACACTTATTTCTGATACTGGTAAGTGGATTAGCTTAATTTTCCTAAGCAAACAGCTGGTGATTCTGCTCAATTTTTACCAGATGGTCTCCTAAGTTATGCAAGAAGCATTCTTATCTCTTTGTTTAGATGCCTGCACTAGGTGACTTCGTGGTTTGTGTCCCAGTCGATGTGCCTGGATGGTTTTTTTTTAAAGTGCTTGTCTGAAACAGAAAGAAGTAGAAGTTAATTTAATAACCACAGATGACTCATAATAAAAACAGTCTCATTACATCAGTAGGGTCATTGCAAAGAGAGAATGATAAGAGATACCACAGAGGTGGCATCTCAATGTACGTGCTATGTGTGTACCTGATGTTGCAGGCTGTGGAGGTGGTCCTGAGACTGATGGGGTGAAAAGAGCCAAGGTACTAAAAGCTCTCAGTTGTATCTGAATGTACTGAGTCTGATGGTCCAGAGGGGAGTTATGTATGGATCCTAAATCTGATATTATGGTACTAAAGCCTTTGCATGCTTGGCCGAGCACTTTACCTGTTTTTAGGAAACAAGTTCTGTGCTCTGTTTTAGTTGATTCAGAGTAATTGGCATTGCCACAGTGTGTGTGTGAATTGTCAACAAATTTTCTCTCCTAGTAATATGTTATAGGTGAATTAATGTCCTAAAACTTTCTGGATTTCAGTAGTCTTCTACCAGATAAAATTTGGAGTTGCCCTTGGATGCTTTATAGATTGTAAACTTTTATCTATGATAACTGAGCCATTCTTCTCATAAGGGATGGGGAAAGGAAGCAAGGTACTACGTTTCACTTCAAAAATGGCGAACTAGGAGTTGGGTTCTTTAATCCTACACCCAGAAACCTGGCTTTTATTAGGAATTCTTAGGAAGATGATGACAGATTCTTCAGCAGGGCAAGGGAGGTGATTCTGCCACTTTACTCTGCTCTTGTCAGAGCCCACCTGGAGTACTGTGTGCAATTCTGGAGCCCTCAGCACAGGAAGGACATGGAAGTGTTGGAGCCAGTCCAGAGGAGGGCCACANACAGGACAAGGGGCAATGGGTTTGGACTGGCAGAGGGGAAATTTAGACTGGATGTTAGGAGGAAGTTGTTTGCAGTGAGGGTGGTGAGACACTGGCACAGGTTGCCCAGGGTAGTTGTGGCTGCTCCCTCCCTGGAAGTGTTCAAGGCCAGGTTGGAGGAGACCTTGAGTGAGCTGTGCTAGTGGGAGGTGTCCCTGCCTATGGCAGGGGGTTGGAACTGGATGATCCTTGAGGTCCCTTCCAACCTTACCATTCTATGATTCTAGTAGAAGTAGTAGCCACATAGTCACTGCAGTATGCCAGGAGGCTTTGGCAGGCCATTCTTCCTCTCTATGCAGTACTGGTGAGACCATTACTATCAGCAGTACCTTCTCCAGTATTTTTCCCACCATTGACAAAGTGGAGCAAGTCCAGTGGAGAGCTGCCTAGCAGAGGAAGAGGCTGGAGCATCGTTTGTGAGAGATAAGGTTAAGGGAGCTGGGATTGTGTAGCCTGGAAGGGAAGGCTGAGAGCAGATGTGGTTGCTGTCTCAACTGTACAGTGGGTGATAGCAGACAATATAGAATCAACTTTCTCTTGGAGTTGCACAGTCCAATGCAATTCAGGCAATGGACATGGGTTGCAGCAAAGGAAATTGTAATTAAATATAAGGAAGCAAAATTTCCTAGGGAATGTGCTGAAGGGCTGGAACAAGCTGCCCAGGGAGACTCTAGACTTCATCTCTGAAGCTATGCAAAACCCGAGAGGAAGCTGGAGTGTATCTGTGAACTGATCTGTCTGGTTGTAACTGAAGAGGTGAGAAAACCAGTAAACTAGGTTTTGGTTATATTGCAGGGGAAGTATGCAAGGAGATGAGTAATACCCTTCCCTATAGCTTGTATGCTATTAAGAGCTTTCTTATTTTGTGCATATTATGTTTTCAAGCTGCTGACCTGCAGAATTCAGCCAGCCTTCTGGGCAGGCTAGGAGCCTGTATCAAAATGAGTTTTCCATGCTCCTAATTTCTCTTATTTTCTGAAGAGTAAGTTGCTGAAAGGGTAGTGAATTGATTTTAACAATGTTTATGCTTGGGCAGTGGTTTTTGTTTTCTCTTTAAAGTGACATTGTATATCTTTATGGAAGAGACTTAGCCCTAGTTGCATTGCTGTGTCTAGTGATGAACACTTACTGAGTATTTTCCTAGGGTGCTGTCTGTGCAGTGTCAGTTGGGTGGAGATGTATTAATTTCCTGGAGGTGTGCAAGCAAAGCCCGGATGAGGCACTTAGTGCCATGGTCTAGTTGATTGGGTAGGGCTGGGTGACAGGTTGGACTGGATGATCTTGGAGGTCTCTTCCAACCTGGATGATTCTATGATAATCTTTGCTTCCTGGGGTTTGCAGGAGATCCCAAAAAGGTGAAAGCTTTTTTTTTCCTAGGTGATCTCACCTGTTTTTTTTT
>VWZE01019175.1:68851-87956 GCA_013396675.1 Eubucco bourcierii | reverse complement strand
TTTTTTTTTTTTTTTTGGTGCCTTCATGTAGTTGTTTCTTTGTATAAATATTAAAATGATGGACTGAGCTACAATTGCCAAAAAATGCTGATGACAGAAAGCTCTCTTTTTTTTTTTGATCCAGCTCAGAGGAGTCTGTATCAGCTGTTTCAGTGTCTGAGGACTAAACATCAGACTGAATCACAGTAGCTTAGTCTTATTTTGAGACAGATGCATGAGATACTGGCAAGAAGGAAAAAGTCTGTAGTCGACAACTGGTCTGACTTTGGAGATCAGTTGTCTAAATTTGTTGCCATTCTGGGTACTTGGAGCTATGGCTGGCTCTAGTTTTGTCCTTTTGGTTATGGGGCTGAGCATGGTACCTGTATTTGCATCTGCTCTGAATTACTGCAGGAGGCTGCAGCAGAGGATATTAACTGCAGTGTGTATGTGGAGATTACTTAAGCACAAAGTGAGATTTTTTTTTTTTATTGTTTTTTTCCCTCCTAGCTGACTTTTACAGGAGAGAGTGTAATTCACAGCCATCTGTTTGCCTGATTTTAACGGGCCTGAACCTGTTGCACAAAATGTTCCAGGCTAAAGCCCAGTTTGAGTTAGCTTAGAGGTAGTCCTTGTTTGGAGAAAATATAGCTGCTGTTGGTAGTCGGAGGAAATAGGGAATTGTTCAACAGAAGAGTTGAGAGGAGTAGACTTCTGAGTCTTCCATATCCAGCTACTGGCTGTTAGGCTGAGTATGCTCTTCTGGACACTTGGCTGCTGCATTTTACCTTGGTGAGAAGGGGAATGGTGCCACAGGTGAGATAAATTCTGCCTTGTTGCCAGATACCATTTGCTCCCAGCTTCTGTGCAACAACTGCCACCCGCTCTCTGTCGGGGCAACAGTAGCCTGACTCTGTGTTTGAGTCAGCAACAGCTGTTTGTTGCTTTCCTGGCTTTTGCAAAAGTAACAGCCCAGCTCTCTGTGTTAGGAGCAGCAGTTGTCCCTTCCAGCTTCCCTGTGGAACAACTGCCTGGATCTGTGCAGCAGGTGTCAGAGGAGCATTTTCAACAGCAGCTGCTGCCAGATGGGGAAGTCAGCTGCTTTCCTGTGATGTGGAGGTAGGCTAAAGTCTGTGCTTTTGTGGTGGTGGTGGTGGTGTCACAGAAGGTCTCAAAACCCAGATCCAGCTGTTAGGGCTGCTGGGGTCAGACCACCCTGCAAGGGATTTAGAAGAGCAAGTCTATCATCCTGCAGTATAGCTTTCTGGAAGCACTTCCTAGGTTTGTCTTAAATGCTGTGAAGTCTGTCTGCCCCCTGAATTTTCTCCTACTGAGTGGCTTCTTTGGTGGTTATTTTGCTGTTTTTATGCAAGTGTGTAATGTTACTGTGCCAGTTAACCAGGACCCCAAATGGTTAACTGTGAATCTCTGCAAGGGTAAGATCTCTGTCACCAAGGTGATGGTTAATCTATGATGCTACCTGAAAAACTTTCAGAGTTGCACTCTGAAATTTTTGTTGTGTGCAAATCTAAATCTGCCTGGTGGGAACACCTACCCAGTCTGGCAAAGCAGGGTGCTGAGGAAGTTGCTTTGACGTTGAGTATGGTTGTGTTCAGAATCTGATATTTACATGTTCAGTGCAAAGCAATAGTTTTTTCCATCTTCACATTCATTTTCCCCTTGTGTGGTCTGAAAAGAAAACAGAAGACTGCACAGTTTCTGGAGATGCTGTTAAGGGAAAAAATGCAGAGAGAAGGAACTAAAACCAGGGGGTAGACTAGATAATCTCCAGAGATCCCTTCAAATCCCTAACATCCTTTGAACTTATTCTACCTTTTCTTCCCATTTGTCCTTCAAAAAAAAAAACAACAAACTATTTTGGGGTCTCTTTCTGGTGTGCAAAGGTTTACAAATCAGTGAGCCTTGAGGGTTTTACCTTTACTGTGGTGGTTTGTTTCTTTCCATGTGATGACTTAGAGGATGCACTGGTTGTTGACTGAATCAAGAGTTAGTACTATTCTGTTTTTAATCTAAAATATTTAATGCTTTGAATTAAGTTTCTTATGAAAATAAAGATGAGTAAGATTTGTGAATAAAAAAAAAAAAGGAATTAAAAAAAAACCTACAAAAAAGACATGTCTTCCCAGGTAGAATTGCTTTCCTTGCTTAGTAACAAAGGTGAGCTTTTGTGTCTTTGGAGATTATCTCTTTTGATATATTTGAAGTTTTTTTTCTCTCTGTTTCTGCAGAAATGTAACTTCTTTTTTTTTAATTAAAAATTTGTTTGGGGTCTTTTTTTTTTTTTTTAATTGTTTGTTTCCTTCTTGCCTGTTTAGAATGAAAGAGCTAAAAAGAAGCAAAATGTCTTTATGTATTGTAAGCAAACCCTGTGACTTTTAGTGTGCCTTCCTAGGGAAGTGAAGCATATAGTCCTATAGTGCCTCTGAACTCATACAAATGACGTCCCTCAGGGGTCAGTGCTGGCACCAGTGCTGTTTGACATCTTTGTCAGTGCCATGGACAGAGGAATCAGTGCAGCCTCAGCAAGTGTGCAGCTGGCACCAAGCTGTGTGGCACAGTCGACTTGCTAGAGGGCAGGGATCCATCCAGAGGGAGCTGGACAGGCTGCAGAGCTGTGCCCAGGCCAACCTCAGGACATTCAGCAAGGCCAAGTGTAAGGTCCTGCACCTGAGTAGTCACAATCCCAAGCACAAATACAGGCTGGGTGGTGAATTGCTGAGAGCAGCCCTGAGGAACAGGACCTGGGAGTCTGGGNCTATGAGGACAGGCTGAGAGAGTTGGGGGCTCTGCAGCCTGGAGAAGAGAAGGCTTCGAGGAGACCTTAGAGTAGCCTTCCAGCATCTGAAAGGAGCCTATGAGAAGGCTGGGGAGGGACTATTGAGAAGGTCTTGTAATGCAGCACAAGGGACAATGGGTTTAAACTAGCAGAGGGGAATTTTAGACTGGATGTTAGGAGGAAGTTGTTTGCAGTGAGGATGGTGAGGTGCTGGAACAGTTTGCCCAGGGAGGTTGTGGCTGCTCCGTCCCTGGAGGTGTTCAAGGCCAGATTGGATGAGGCCTTAGAGTGAGCTGTACTAGTGGGAGGTGTCCCTGCCTGTGGCTTGGGGTTGGAACTAGATGATCCTTGAGGTCCCTTCCAACCTTACCATTCTATGATTCAAGGATTCTATAAATTATTCCAGATTTAGTGAAAATACAACCAGCTAACATGGAAAGAAGTCCATCAAAAGAAACTCTTATAAATATGCAAGGCATAGGAAAAGCATAAGTCAACCCTTGCCATTCGGAATGAGAGACTAACCAAGTCTGGTTCCTCATGGGGGTTTACATTGTTGCTCACAGAACCTGCTGGTTTCCTCTGTGTGTTTCCCTACAGAAAACAAAGGCAGGAGCAGACCAGGTTGTTCTGGGACTAATGTATTACTACAAAGTCCTTGTTATGACATGATTACCAGTGAGGAACCACCTGTTTTGTGTGCTTAATTTCTTAGGGAAAACAAGACATGCAAACCAGATGATTTTCTTGAATTTATCTTGCATGATATCATAGAATCATAGAATGGTAAGGTTGAAAGGGACCTCAAGGATCATCTAGTTCCACCCCCCTGCCATAGGCAGGGACACCTCCCACTAGTACAGCTCACTCAAGGCCTCATCCAATCTGACCTTGAACACATCCAGGGAGGGAGCATCCACAACCTCCCTGGGCAACCTGTTCCAGTGCCTCACCACCCTCACTGTAAAGAACTTCCTCCTAACATCCAGTCTAAATCTCCCCTCTGCCAGTTTAAGCCCATTGCCCCTTGTCCTGTCATTGCAGGACCTTGTAAATAATCCTTCCCCAGCCTTCCTGTAGGCCCCCTTCAGATGCTGGAAGGCTACTATTAGGTCCCCTCGAAGCCTTCTCTTCTCCAGGCTGAAGAGCCCCAACTCTCTCAGCCTGTCCTCATGGGAGAACTGCTCCTATGATGCAGTTAAAAGTAAGCAAACTTTAATTTGTAGTGGTTTTATGTTTTGATGTTCCTGTTGGATTGTGATTTGAGGCAGGGGTTTATAAGTGGTTGTGTCTGCATATTGAAATGCTATTCTGAAGAATCTTGGTTTGCTGGAACTGTGACATGAACATGATGTTGAGGCAGAACTTGCAGTGTCACTTGTGGTTAGGTTGATAAGTACCACTCATTCATTGGTAGTTGTCATTCAGAAATGTTTGTTTTGTAGCAAAAACAGTCCATGTGAAAAGTGAAATTTTAGTTTTAGAACTCCACTAAAGCAAATGTTAAAAGGACTGTAAAAATGGTCTGAGAGTATTTAACAGAACTGCTTTTTTTGGACATTAAGCATTCTGGTGAGCTGGATTTTTAGTCAATGTTTACACCTATCCATTCTCATTACCCAGTGACTCAGCATTGCTAAGTGAGCAAAACCAGGGTCCTATTTTAGATTGTAAATCACCAACAAGATGATTTAGGAAGGATGCAGACAGACAAGTGAATTAGTTGCTTAATTACTCTGCCTCTGCTGTGATGAGGTAACTGCTTTCAGTCTGCTCTGGCAGAAGGGTGAGCTAATTTTGTTTAGTTTATCTCAAAAATATGCCAAAGTAAGCTGAATTGATTTGTGGTTAGTATGGCCTAAGAGTGTCCATATGGAAAGTTGCACATCAGCTGAGCTGCAGGGGGGTAATAAGAGGGGAGGGCAGCTAAAATGGGTCTTTGAGCCCTGAATTCTAGGTAGCTTCTCAACTTTGTCTGCCCAGCCCAGGATTGAAAACAACACATTGTTTGTCAGAGTGTCATTGTAGGTTGTGAAAGGACCTTAGAGACGTCTTGCAGAATTTGCAGAGCTGATAAATGAGAAATAACAACTCTTCATTTATGCAGTGACCAGATATTTAAGTGTGTTTCACTTCTCTGTAAGCAGTGCCTTAGACTGTCATTTCTGTAAAAGCTTTTCTCAGAATAAGAGTACTTCTGAGCAGAGCTGAATTTCAGTGGTAAGTTTACGCAACTATCAACCCTCCTGTGATTTCAGAAATGAGAAGCTCGAGCCTTCTTCTCCTCCAGTTTACCTGATGTAAGTGTATTTACCTTTGCATTTGCTAGGAAGTGTGTTCAGAGTGTTGTGTCATTTCTAACCTCATATGTAACTGCAAGGAGTAATGGATGAGAAGGCCAAATGATGCTTTTGAGGAGGCAAACTCTACTGTTCAAAAGATTTCAGCACTTTCTATGCAAGTGGCTGGATGGTGGCACACAGAGAGTGGTGATCCGCCTGGAGACCAGTGCCAAGTGGTGTCCCTCAGGGGTCAGTGCTGGCACCAGTGCTGTTTGACATCTTTGTCAGTGCCATGGACAGAGGAATGGAGTGCACCCTCAGCAAGTGTGCAGATGACACCAAGCTGTGTGGCACAGTCAACTTGCTAGAGGGCAGGGATCCATCCAGAGGGACCTGCACGGGCTGCAGAGCTGTGCCCAGGTGAACCTCATGAAATTCAACAAGGCCAAGTGTAAGGTCCTGCACCTGGGTAGGCACAATGCCAAGCACAGCTCCAGGCTGGGTGGTGAATGGCTGAGAGCAGCCCTGAGGAACAGGCCCTGGGGGTGTGGGGTGAGGAAAAGCTCAAGCTGAGGCTGCAGTGTGAGTGCAGCCCAGACAGCAACTGTGTGCTGGGCTGCAGCAAGAGCAGTGTGGGCAGCAGGGCAAGGGAGGGGATTCTGCCCCTTTGCTCTGCTCTCCTCAGACCCCACCTGCAGTCCTGTGTGCAGTTCTGGAGCCCCCAGCACAGGAAGGACATGGAAGTGTTGGAGCCGGTGCAGAGGAGGCCACCAAGATGCTGAGAGGGCTGCAGCAGCTCTGCTGTGAGGACAGGCTGAGAGAGTTGGGGCTCTGCAGCCTGGAGAGGAGAAGGCTTCCAGGAGAGCTTGGAGTGGCCTTGCAGGATCTGAAGGGGGCTGCAGGAAGGCTGGGGAGGGACTATTGACAAGGGCTGGGAATGGCAGGACAAGGGGAATGGGTTTGAAGTGTCAGAGGGGAGATTGAAAGTGGATGTTAGGAGGAAGTTGTTTGCAGTGAGGGTGGTGAGACACTGGCACAGGTTGCCCAGGGAGGTTGTGGCTGCTCCCTCCCTGGAGGTGTTCAAGGCCAGGTTGGAGGAGGCCTTGAGTGACCTGTGCTAGTGGGAGGTGTCCCTGCCTATGGCAGGGGGTTGGAACTAGATGATCTTTGAGGTCTCTTCCAACCTTACTATTCTGTGATTCTATAAGTGTGTGAAATTCAATATTAACCCATGGCTCACGCTGTGAGCAATGGAAGAAATTTTCTCTTGTTCCAGAGAGAATCAATCTGGCCATGAGAGCATTGTGGATCAATAGAAACCACTATCTCCAGTCTGCAGGCAAAAAAGAAATCTCTGAAATGGCTTCTCATGATCCTGGTGGTCCTCCAGACTGGTCCATTCTGTGTGGACGTTCAGCATGCAATGGTTCGCAAGTGTGCAAATTCTCAGCGTTGAATTTGGGAAGAGAGAATTGACAGTGAATTTATTTGCCATTTCTATTCTACTTTTCATTTCTTTGTTGTTGTAAATTGGGAGAAAAGCCAAAGTATGGAATATGTATGACCTGATAGCTTTTTGTGGCTTTGGTGGAAAAAAAAGTGTCTGGTTTAAGCCTGGCTTCATTTTTCTCTTACCATACAAAGGAGAAAGAGGCTTACGTGTCTCTGGAATCAGGAAAACTGATTTGTTTGCTGCTGCTCTTCAACTCTGCATTATTACTCATAAAAGGTTGTATTTTTAAACTGCATTTTATGTAAACTTTTACATAAACTTCTTTTTACATAACTATGTGGTAGAGCAAAAGGAATATGATTGTGTTTCAAATCTTGTAAAAGTCTGAGCTCCTCTTGTGTGCTAGAATACAGAACCTGGCTTTGATGAGGATGAAAGATAAACTCTAGAGTGAAATGGAACTGTTGCCATTTTTCCCCTCTGGTGAAACACATCTGATATCTTTCAATGTGAATGGTAGTAAAAGTGTGGCAGAACAAATAGAAATGCTCTGTCTGCTGAAGCTGAATAGTTGTAAAGGTGTAAGTATCAATAAAAAAAAAAAAAAAACCAAACCAGGATGCTGCCTTAAGGTTTTTGCAGCCTACAGGTGCTGCTTTGTATTTGAAGTTCACCTCAATGTGCAATTAGTGTTATCACTAATTTAAAAATACTGTTGTGTTCTAGGTTTCTTGAACTAGGTGAAGCCTGACTATAGGGCTTGACCAACACACAGGGGCTTTTGTTTCCTTTTCAGTAAGAAGAAAAAAGAAAAAACAAACAAACAAACAAAACCCCAACCCAAACAACATTGTAAATGTTTCATTATATTGTCTTATTGTCTTCACTTAAAGTAGCTTGACAAGGGATGCTTACTGTTACATACAGCAGTAAACTGGCAATCGAATGATCAAAAACTCATTCTTGCCACCATCTTTTGCTCTTAGGCTGCACTGGGTAATGGCCAGGGGGAATAGAATTATAGGGTAATGATGGAGGCAGTAGGGTTTATATATGTTTCTGGCTTTAGACAAAATACTTCATCCACCTCAAACTTAATTTTAAGTACTAAGTAGGTCTCAGGAGACTTTCAAAACCCACCTGGATGCATTTTTGTGCAGGCTGCCCTAGATGATCCTGCTTTGGTTGGGGTGTTGAACTTGGTGATCTCTGGAAGTCTCTTCTGACCCTTAACATTCTGTGATTCTGTGCTCCCTTTTGGGACAGGATGAGCATTTAATAGGTTTAAATGTAGGATTCTCAAAACACCTTCATGGGACAGCATTATTATCCTAACTTTGCAAATAACTACTTTGTCTTGCTCCTCCGAGTGGCTTGCTCAAGGCTACACAGGAACCTTGTTCCTCAGGAATCTTTGTTCCTCTGGTGGAACAAAGAAACATATTCAGATGATTGATGTTTAAAATTTGAAATCTGATTTCTGAATTACCTTTTTCTAACAGAAATGGAAGACCTTTCCAGTCATTTTGGTGGAATTAATGATGTTATAAGTATTAATACTCTGATTTTGATTAACGCTTTTAATTCTGTTTACTGCTTCTTTTTCTTTTTTAGGCCTGTACTGGTATTGAAAATATTGATGAAGCTATAACGTTGCTTGAACAAAATAACTGGGATTTAGTGGTAAGTATTCTAAGAAAATGGCTTCATAGATCAACTTAGTGTAACAGTGATGTGCTATCTTGTTGAGACAGTTGTTATCTTTATTTCGAACCCCAATGTGTCTTTTATGTCTGAGGCAAGCAGGTTAGATGCAACCTGTTCCTGGTCTGTTAAAGCCTCATTGCCACGTTTACAGTATGTTGAGCTACCCTGGTATACTCTGATTTTTGTCATGTCTTTCTGGTTTGTTTCTTTTCCTTTAAATCCATGTTTCATGTCGTGTTTAGTTAGTTTCCTTTTTGGTTTACTGTGTGCATTATTTTGAAAGTAGTGTTATTAAGGGTAGCATTTTTAGACTACACCTGGTGTATGCCTGCAAGATTTTTGGGGATTTAGGTGCCTGTGAGAGAAATGGAAGGGAAACCAACTTGTTCAATCTTTCATAGTATTTTAGTTTAAAAAATAAGGTTATTGCTCTACTGGTGTTAGTTGTTGTGTAGAACTGAATCAGTGATTAAGACTGTGCTTTATTTAGCTTTGAAGTTATTCAGGCACAGTTGAACACAACCAAAACCCCCAAATAAACTCATCCTAAAACCTTCTTTCTCCTAGTTTGTAACAGGGTTCCATATCCAGACAAATAGGCAGAAACCAATAAAACAAAGAAAACCAGTCTTGGGTATTTTAAAACTCCCCGTAGGATTATAGAATCATAGAATGGTAAGGTTGGAAGGGACCTCAAGGATCATCTAGTTCCAACCCCCTGCCATAGGCAGGGACACCTCCCACTAGTACAGGTTACTCAAGGCCTCATCCAATCTGACCTTGAACACCTCCAGGGAGGGAGCAGCCACAACCTCCCTGGGTGACCTGTGCCAGTGTCTCACCACCCTCACTGCAAACAACTTCCTCCTAACATCCAGTCTAAATCTCCCCTCTGCCAGTTTAAGCCCATTGCCCCTTGTCCTGTTGTTGCGGAACCTTGTCAGTAATCCCTCCCCAGCCTTCCTGTAGCCCCCTTCAGATACTGGAAGGCTACTGTCAGGTCCCCTTGAAGCCTTCTCTTCTCCAGGCTGAAGAGCCCCAACTCTCTCAGCCTGTCCTCACAGCAGAGCTGCTCCAGCCCTCTGATCATCTTTGTGGCCCTCCTCTGGACCCGCTCCAACACTTCCATGTCCTTCCTGTGCTGAGGGCTCCAGAACTGCACACAGTACTCCAGGTGGGCTCTGACAAGAGCAGAGTAAAGGGGCAGAATCCCCTCCCTTGCCCTGTTGACCACGCTGCTCTTGATGCAACCTATTATTATCAGGGTAAATAAAGAAACAATCAATTTTCTTAAGGTTTAGAAGCGTAAAATAGAACAAACTTAATAAAAAAGTGAATAACCTTCCTTTAACCTATACTCCCTTTGATTTCTTCCTTCCCCTTGCCCCTTTTTCTTTTTTTTTTTTTCTCCCTTTTTTTCCTCAAGTGAATAATCTTTGGATCAGTCCAGGTGATCAGAAAATTATTTTAGAAAAGAAAAAAAATTTGATTTGCCAAATTTGACTGGGCACAGTTTCTACTGTCTGGCCCAGAGTGTTCTTTCTGTTGTACTTCGTTTGTAATTATTATAGGAGAGGTGAGGATGGGGTTTTAACCTGAGTTTGTTAGAATGATTGTTCTCTTTTCTTTTAAGGCATAGTAATTAAAATTACATGCAATATTGAAACCAGATGTAACCAAACACCATGTGCTCCAAACACTTGAATGTAAATGTTTAAAATGAGAGTCATTACTATGCAGCCTGTCATGGTATCAGGAAGAGTGAGACACCAATGAGCAAAAGAGAGAACATATCCTGAGTGTTTTCTAACAGAAAAAACAAATGTGTCTCAGCAGAACCACGTAGTTAAAAACAACTTTTGTCAGAGTTGCATGTGGTTACTTAGTGTGAGGCTGTTTTGAAACCTGAGATGTTTATGGGAAGGCAAGGATTAGCCTTGTGCATTCTGTTCAGTTTGTCAGGTTCTTAATGCACTGTATTAAATAAGTGGAGTGTGATTTGAGGGGATTTATAAATTGCAAAATGTATGTTTTATGTATTGTGTTGCAATAAATGCTTACAGCTTGGGTTGAGGGAGAGAACTGCAATGGAAAATGATAAGAACAACTAAGGGGGATTTTTATTTTTTAATTTTATTTTGGGACTCCAGGATGAGTTGAAAGGGACAGTGAAATATTTAAAGCTATGGGAATTGTTTTAAATACTTCATTTTGCTAGTGATGACTAAGTAATTTTAAGGGACATAAGAGGTTTCAGGTGAACATACAGAAGGAACTTTTTCACTGTGGGGGTGACAAAACACTGGAACAGGCTACCCAGAGAGGTTGTGGAGTCTTCTTCAGTGGATACATTCAAAACCCAATTGGATGTGTTGCTTGTGTGACCTGCTCTAGGTGATCCTGCTCTGGTAGAGGGGTTGGATTCAATCTTTTGAGGTCCCTTCCAAGCCCTAACATTCTGTGATTCCATGAAATGATCTAGAAGTAGAATATAGTGGGAAAAGAAGTAGTGAACCAAAAGTGCAAGCTTAAAAAAGACAGAGAGAAAATGAGAGAGAAAGAATGTAAGAGAGGCTTCAGGAAAGCACATGATTCTTGAAACTAAAAAGAGGATAAATGAGAAGAATGCCTGTGAAAAGGAAATAGTAAGTTGTGGAAGAAAATAAAATAAAATTGGGAAGAGTAAAAGTAAAGAAGATGCCCTAAGGAGTCTGCAGTTAGTAGGGCACTAGCTCCTTTTTATTGCAAGCAACCTTGTATAAAAGGGAGTGAAAAACCAAATCATGATAGTCTAATGGTGATTTAGAGAAGTAAAGAAAGGGGAGACAAAAGAAAAGCACAGTAGGAAGAAAAGGAATTGCTTCTTTGAGAGAGAATCAGATGTCTCTGTCAGACAAGGAGGTTTAGCATTTCAAAAGGCAAAACATGACATGAAAAAAATCCCTTATGACTTCTGAAGGGTGTAGCATTTTTAATTTAAAATTAAAAGTGTATTGGCGATAGAATGGCTTAGGTTGGAAGGGACCTCAAAGATCATCTGCTTCCAACCCTCCACCAAAGGCAGAGACACCTCCTACAGGTTGCTCAAGACCTTATCTAACCTAGCCTTAAATACCTCTGTGTGTGGTGGTTTCCTGTTGCTTTTAATGGGTTGAGTTTTTATTTTTCCCCTTTTCCTAAAAAAAAACCTTGGATTTGGTAATCAAGCACAGATTCAGTGTCAAGAAATTGTGGAAGAGGAAAGACTTCGTTTTGATTGAACCAAAATGTCTTGGAGTGTTTTAGTTGAGATGAGAAAGTTTTTTAAAAAATCCTTTTGATCAGTACTAAATATTTAAGGCAGAACAAAACTTTTTTTCTTTGAACTTGTAAGGAAAACAGAGTGTGTAGGACGTGGTAACCAGCATGGCTTCACCAAGGGCAGATCTTGCCTGACAAATTTAGTGGCTTTTTATGATGAAATCACAGCGACAGTGGACAAGGGAAGGGCAGCTGATGTCATCTACCTGGACCTGAGTAAGGCATTTGACTCTGTCCCACATGGCATCCTGGGCACCAAACTGGAAAAACATAGACTAGATGGGTGGAGCACTGCTGGGTAAGGAACTGGCTGAATGGTGGCACACAGAGAGTGGGGATCAAGGGCACAATGTCCACCTGGAGACCAGTGCCAAGTGGTGTCCCTCAGGGGTCAGTGATGGCACCAGTGCTGTTTGACATCTTTGTCAGTGACATGGACAGAGGAATCAGTGCAGCCTCAGCAAGTTTGCAGCTGGCACCAAGCTGTGTGGCACAGTCACTTGCTAGAGGGCAGGGATCCATCCAGAGGGACCTGCACAGGCTGCAGAACTGTGCCCAGGCCAACCTCATGACATTCAACAAGGCCAAGTGTAAGGTCCTGCACCTGGGTGGGCACAATCCCAAGCACAGCTCCAGGCTGGATGGGGAATGGCTGAGAGCAACCCTGAGGAAAAGGCCCTGTGGGTCTGGGGTGAGGAAAAGCTCAAGCTGAGGCTGCAGTGTGAGTGCAGCCCAGACAGCAACTGTGTGCTGGGCTGCAGCAAGAGCAGTGTGGGCAACAGGGCAAGGGAGGGGATTCTGTCCCTTTACTCTGCTCTCATCAGACCCCATCTGGAGTCCTGTGTGCAGTTCTGGAGCCCCCAGCACAGGAAGGACATGGAAGTGTTTGAACCAGTCCAGAGGAGGTCACAAAGATGCTGAGAGGGCTGCAGCAGGTCTGCTATGAGGACAGGCTGAGAGAGTTGGGGCTCTGCAACCTGGAAAAGAGAAGGCTTCGAGGAGACCTTAGGGTAGCCTTCCAATATCTGAAGGGGGCCTACAGGAAGGCTGGGGAGGGACTATTGACAAGGTCTTGCAATGACAGGACAAGGGACAATGGGTTTAAACTGGAAGAGGGGAGATTGAAACTAGATGTTAGGAGGAAGTTCTTTCCAGTGAGAGTGGTGAGGCACTGGCACAGGTCGCCCAGGGAGGTTGTGGCTGCTCCCTCCCTGGAGGTGTTCAAGGCCAGGTTGGACGAGGCCTTGAGTGAGCTGTGCTAGTGGGAGGTGTCCCTGCCTATGTCAGGGGGTTGGAACTAGATGATCCTTGAGGTCCCTTCCAACCTTACTGTTCTATGATTCTATGGTTCACAAGTCATGAAGTAGTGAGCACTTCTGTACACTTTTGTAAGTGTTCCTCTGTCACCTTTGCAACACCAACCTCTTAGGTAAATGCAAGGAACATGATCAGTGTCTTCTCTAATTTTGTTTTGTTTGTCTTATTTGAAGCTTTATTTAAAGTTGGCATTTTTATAAAACATGGCCTGTAGTAGTAGTAGTCAAATATAGTCATGAAGATATTCAGGGTATTTTGGATAGGGTTTGGTTTTTCAGAATGTTGGATTTGTTTACTTCCATGATTTTGTAAGTAAAATCAGAGCTCTTTATTTGATCAGAAACTGCCATGAGACACCCAGGATAACGTGAAGTAGAAAGCTAAGCATGTCCTGTTAGGATGTAAGTAACATAAGTTCATGGGCACTTCTGCAGCATTAAGGAAAATCCCCAAAAGATAAATTAAGGAAATTTTTATCTGGACACACTGATTTTTTTGCTGTTCATTCAGAACATTTCTGTTCCAGTTGCATTTTCCTCGTTGGGAAAAAACCAGTTGTGCACTACTGGAGGCTGTGCTAGGGACCCAGCTTGAAGATTCTCTTGAGCACCTGTTCTTGACCTCTAGGAGACTCAACTCAAGGGCATTGTTAATTCTCTGGGACTTCAGCCAAAACAACTAAGAACAAGTAGTCCTGGTGCGTTGAAAAGCAGAAGGATTCCAAAACAGAAACAGTGAAATACTTGCTGACATAGGCTGACAAGAGAAGGGCATCAGAATGCACAGATAGGGCAGAGGTTATAGCTCACAAAACAAAGTTCCTAATGCCATGCTTCAAGCACTAGGCTTTAGTTTAAGCTGCTCCTTGTTTTCCCCATGCTTTTTTTTTTTTTCTGGACTTGCTAGCAGATTTTAATATCAAGGGTTAAAATGTCACCACTGTTTGTCCTGTTCCTCCAGTGAGTGTTACTGTGTTTTGTGTCTTTTGGACCTTTAAACAAGACCAAACCTGAGCAAAGTGTAAGGAATTCCTTTCAGGTTTGAGTTTTTCTGTTAGCCACTTATGGTTTTTGGTAAAAATTCATCCCTTTTTTTTATCTTTTCAGTTCAGAACTGAAACCTCAGCATCCCATTTTTGAACATTTCAAGATGACTGTCCCCAATTAGAAGTATTCTTGTCTAGTATTGTGGGATGCTTTAAGACAATATAAACTACCATTAATTTATCTTTTGACTAAGAACTAAATAAATCGGATTTGAAGTGCTTCAGAGTTGTATATGTTTTACAGTGTTCAAATTGTGTTTGTAGCTGTTTGAAGTGGTATAGGAAGCTGTCTTTCAGAAATGTTTGGTTGCTAGGCTTTGTTCAAGTGTTTGAAATCAGATTGATCATCGGAATGCTGCAGAGGAATTTGTAACAACATAAGAATTACTTGGTGGGACTATGAAGTCTAATCTTGCCAGCAGTCCGTTCCTCACTCTTACATATGACTTATCTTTATGGTGGTCTGCTGCATATATATAGCAGCTTAGAATCATAGAATCAGTCAGGGCTGGAAGGGACCACAAGGATCAGCCAGTTCCAACCACTCTGCCATGGGCAGGGACACCTCACGCTAGAACAGGCTGCCCGGAGCCTCATCCAGCCTTGCCTTAAACTTCTCCAGGGATGGGGCCTCAACCACCTCCTTGGGTGACCCCTTCCAGGCTCTCACCAATCTTGTGCTGAAGAACTTCCTCCTCATGTCCAGTCTGAATCTTCACACCTCCAGCTTTGCTCCTTTCCCCCCAGTCCTTTCACTACCTGACAACCTAAAAAGTCCCTTCCCAGCTTTTTTGTAGGCCCCCTTCAGGTACTGCAAGGCCACAATAAGGTCACCTTGGAGCCTCCTCTTCTCCAGACTGAAGAGCTCCAACTCTTTCAGTCTGTCCTCACAGCAGAGCAGATCCAGCCCTCTGAGCATCCTCATGGCACTTCTCTCTACACATTCCACCATGTCCACATCCCTCTTGTAATAGTGGCTCCAGAACTAAATGCAGTATTCCTGTTGGGATCTCACTAGAGCAGAGTAGAGGGAGAGCATCACCTCTATGGCCCTGCTACCCATACTTCTGATGCAGCCTATGATCTGGTTGGCTTTCTGGGCTGCAAGTGCACACTGCTGGCTCATGTTGAGCTTCTCCTCCACCAGCACCCCCAAGTCCCTCTCCTCAGGGCCTCTCTCCAGCCAGGCACTGCCCAGCCTGGATTGGTGCTTGGGATTGCCTCGACCCAGATGCAGGACCTTGTCTTGTTGAACCTTGTGAGGTTGGCTTGTGCCCTCCTCTCCAGCCTGTCCAGGTCCCTCTGGATGCCATCCCTGCCCTCCAACTGTCAGCTGCACCACACAGCTTGCTGTTGTCAGCAAACTTGCTGAGGCTGCACTCAATGCCTCTGTCTATGGCACCGACAAGTATGTTGAACAGGACTGGTCCCAGGACTGATCCCTGAGGAACTCTGCTTGTCACTGCCTCCCCTGGGACATGGAGCCATTGACAGGCACTCTTTGGGTGGGGCCATCAAACCACTTCTTTATCCATCTTGTGGTCCACCCATCAAACCCATGTCTCACCAGCTTGGGGACCAGGATGTGGTGTGGGACAGTGTCGAAGGCTTTGCTCAGGTCCAGGTAAATGACATCAATTGCTTGCCCCTCATCTGTTAATTTGACCTGTTCATAGAAGGCCACCAGGTTTGTCAGGCAGGATTTAGGTTATTTTCTGTTTTAGAACACTAATGATGAGGCTTATTATGGGCTGGGCAATGAAATGTTTCAGATGTGTGAGACACAGAAGATCAGCATAAGTAATATAACGATCTCTTCAGGCCTTCATCTTTATGAAACTCTTCTACAGTAATTGAATCCAACTCTCTTAAGCCTGCCAGGATTGCTGATATATTATTTCCTGAGCGTCATTTCTTTGAGCCCTCTCTATTTACAATCCTTTTTAATATCTGAGGAAGCAGAGGTTGGGAATTTGTGTTCATTTTAAAGTCTGATGGTTTAATAGTTTGACCATTTAAACTATGACCTCCTGTTTTGCCATTTGAGGGTAACAATGACAGCATAATTGTATCTTTAACTATGTGTAAAAACAATAAAAGTATGAAAAATCCCAACTATGTGTCTGCTGAAATGTTTATGATGATGGCAAATATTTATAGAATCATAGAATGGTAAGGTTGGAAGGGACCTCAAAGATCATCCAGTTCCAACCCCCTCACTGCAAAGAACTTCCTCCTAACATCTAGTTTCAATCTCCCCTCTTCCAGTTTAAACCCATTGTCCCTTGTCCTGTCATTGCAAGACCTTGTCAATAGTCCCTCCCCAGCCTTCCTTAAGCCCCCCTTCAGATACTGGAAGGCTACTGTAAGGTCTCCTGGAAACCTTCTCTTCTCCAGGCTGAAGAACCCCAACTCTCTCAACCTGTCCTCATAGCAGAGCTGCTGCAGCCCTGTGATCATCTTTGTGACCCAAGTATTGTTGTCATTCTGATTTCTTCTCTGCAGAATTGCATACTGGATGTGGCACACATACAGCATTCATTATGGAACTAGTAAGAGGTTCATGATATGCTCCTTTCATTAGGACTAGATAGGAGGGATTTTCACTGTTAGGAATATGGGGAATATCTGTGTATTAGGAATGTTCTCTCTCTGATCAAATGAACTGTCACATCTGCCTGTGGGGGGACAAGAAGCTTGCATCCCAGGTTTTGTGGTTTTTTTTTTTTTTTTGTTTTGTTTGTGTTTTTGTGGTTTTTTTGTTTTTTTGTTTTTAAAGGAGCTGTTCTAGTTTTGATTTAGACAGGTGTCCCTTTTCTGGATCTTGGTGTCCCTTTTCTGGATCTTGGCGTCCCTTTTCTGGATCTTGGCGTCCCTTTTCTGGATCTTGGTGTCCCTTTTCTGGATCTTGGTGTCCCTTTTTTTTCCTGGATCTTGGTGTCCCTTTTTTTTCCTGGATCTTGGTGGCCCTTTTTTTTTCCTGGATCTTGGTGGCCCTTTTTTTTTCCTGGATCTTGGTGGCCCTTTTTTTTTCCTGGATCTTGGTGGCCCTTTTTTTTTCCTGGATCTTGGTGGCCCTTTTTTTTTCCTGGATCTTGGTGGCCCTTTTTTTTTCCTGGATCTTGGTGGCCCTTTTTTTTTCCTGGATCTTGGTGGCCCTTTTTTTTTCCTGGATCTTGGTGGCCCTTTTTTTTTCCTGGATCTTGGTGGCCCTTTTTTTTTCCTGGATCTTGGTGGCCCTTTTTTTTTCCTGGATCTTGGTGGCCCTTTTTTTTTCCTGGATCTTGGTGGCCCTTTTTTTTTCCTGGATCTTGGTGGCCCTTTTTTTTTCCTGGATCTTGGTGGCCCTTTTTTTTTCCTGGATCTTGGTGGCCCTTTTTTTTTCCTGGATCTTGGTGGCCCTTTTTTTTTCCTGGATCTTGGTGGCCCTTTTTTTTTCCTGGATCTTGGTGGCCCTTTTTTTTTCCTGGATCTTGGTGGCCCTTTTTTTTTCCTGGATCTTGGTGGCCCTTTTTTTTTCCTGGATCTTGGTGGCCCTTTTTTTTTCCTGGATCTTGGTGGCCCTTTTTTTTTCCTGGATCTTGGTGGCCCTTTTTTTTTCCTGGATCTTGGTGGCCCTTTTTTTTTCCTGGATCTTGGTNAGTTATTCTCAGCTCAGTTAGTGTATGCTGGCTGTGACTGCTCCGAGTTGCCTGGACAGCATTCAAAATCCTGCTGCCAGCAGAGCTAAGGAAGGAAGCTCTGAGTATGGTAAGGACATGTAATGTTGGTGGGTGGGCATCCCACTGGTGCAGGTCTCCTGTGGGCATGGTGCCCATTCTCCAGGAAATACAGGAGTTGCAGGTTTCTTGTATGTCCAACCGCAGCATTAATGTCATTTAGTAGGACATAGTGAAAGTGTATGTGAACTTCTGTTTTACCAAGGATTATGGAAATCCCCTTTGGAAGTTTTTAATGTACTTTCTGTTAAATTTAAGATTTCTGCTTGCAAAAACTGTTTGACTTCTCATTCCTTCTATTTCCAGCTTTTTGCAGCTCCCAAAGTGACATTTTTGTGTCTTTGAGTAAGCTCAGATGCGTGCTGTGTATCTTGTGCAGCTGGGTGGTAGCAAAGAAGGCCAGTTTAAAAAAGAAAAAAAAAAAAAAAGAAGGCTGTTCAATTAATTTTATTTACTTTTGAATGCCTTCATCTTGAGTAAAACAGGTATTTTCTTTTTGTGTGTTTTCTCCACTGAAGACCATATGAACTGTGCAGATGTATAGGCAGCTGTAAGCATGGTACAGCCTTTCATATAGCTCTAGTTCTATGCACATTCATCTGTTAAATACAAAACCAAACACCACCACTAATGTAATACATGTGGAGGAAGTTAAGGTTCTTTTCCTGCACAGTAAGAATGCTGCTCTGGTGTGCTTCATGGAAGGAAGATTACCCCTCCTAGCAGCAAGGTATCCCAGTCTTTGTGGTCCTAACAAATCCAAACCACTTCCAGACCTTTAATAATGACAGTAGCGGATACCTCAGGTTCTGTAGGAAGATGTTCAGCACATGGCCACTGTGACAGTTACAGAATCACAGAAACATCCAGATTGGAAAGCCCCTCAGCATCACCAAGTCCAACCTATAACCTACAGAATTAACTTTAAACCGTATCCCCAAGCACCACATCCAAACCACCCTTAAACACAGCCAGGTTGGGGGATTCCACCACCTCCCTGGGCAGCTCATTCCATTTCCTGACCACTTACTCCATGAAAAACTTTTTCCTACTGTCCAATCCAAACCTCCCCAGCTTCAGCTTGAGACCATTCCCCCTTCTGTCTCCAACTACCTGTGAGCAGAGCCCAGCAGCAGCCTCTCCACTATGTCCCTTCAGGTAGTTGTAGACATTTCACATAATTTCAGCAAAGGCAGAGATTTGAACTGAACCTGTTGCCTCTGCATCGGTCTNAAACCACCCTTAAACACAGCCAGGTTGGGGGATTCCACCACCTCCCTGGGCAGCTCATTCCATTTCCTGACCACTTACTCCATGAAAAACTTTTTCCTACTGTCCAATCCAAACCTCCCCAGCTTCAGCTTGAGACCATTCCCCCTTCTGTCTCCAACTACCTGTGAGCAGAGCCCAGCAGCAGCCTCTCCACTATGTCCCTTCAGGTAGTTGTAGACATTTCACATAATTTCAGCAAAGGCAGAGATTTGAACTGAACCTGCTGCCTCTGCA
>VWZE01019175.1:54146-68770 GCA_013396675.1 Eubucco bourcierii | reverse complement strand
CAAAAGTAAAAAAAAAAAAAAGGGGGGGGGGGAGAAGGAGCCAAACCCAATAAAAATGTCATGTACACATTCTAACACATTCAAGCAAGGCAACAAACGTACTAAAGGGAGAGTGAAAGCAGCAAATATCTTTACTTGTGTGTTCTAAACTTTGATTTGTTTTGAATAGAATTATTATTTTACTCCATAGGTTGGTCTCTTAGGTGGTTTTTTGTTTGTGGGTTTTGTTGTGGTTTTTTTTTTTTGTTGTTGTTGTTGTTCTCCAAATAACTTAGGTGGTCTTTGGATTGGGTTTATTATTTGGCTGACCCTTTGCTCTCTCCAAAGAGGTTGAGAAACACTGCTTGGATCGTATTAACATTGCCGTATCTTGTGATTCTCATAAGGAAACCCCCAAAAGCTGTGATCAGTGCTGTAGTTGCTGATGCTGTGTAAATATTAAAGCATTTCAGATTTCTCAGTGTACCCCCTATAAGGGGAGAGTCAGAGAAGGGAAAGGAATAGTCTCTGGCTTGTCTGTGGAGATGCAGTTGAAATGAATTGTTTTTCTCATATGTAGCCTGCTACCCCAAAACTTTTTTAGTTTCCTGGGACTATTCAAGTTCAAAATAAACCCATTAAAATGTCCCTCAGCAAATAATAGCCACATTTTTGTACTAGACCCAGAGAGACATTTGATTTCTTGGATTTATTTCAATGTTTTTCTTTTTTTTGATCCAAAGGAAGGTGAATGGCTAAGGAATACAAACTGTGGCATACCCCTATGGAAATGACTGTCTCTTAATCAGCACAAAACCTTGTCTGAGAAAGACTGTTTGGAAATTTGGTGTAAGAAGGTTTTAATTTATTTTAAATTGCTCCTCTGCTGATACATGGTGCTTATTTCACAGAAAAAGAAAGCCTTGACAGCCCCAGACCTTGGAAAGACATGAACTTTTGTTATGGGACACTGGTGCTGTGCAGTGTTGTTCTTGTCTCCTATTTTCCTATAATGCTAAACTGTTAATATGATAAAAATATTGTAGTAAGTAGCTATAACTGTATTTAGGGCTTATTTTGGTCTGTGTTTAAACAGGTTGAGCCCAAGAGATGTCCAGTTTGCAACTTTATGTGAACCATGAATCAGGGACATTAGGAAAAAAGTTTTTCATGGAGAGAATGGTCAGGGACTGGAATGAGCTGCCCAGGGAGGTGGTGGAGTCCCCCAGGCTGGCTGTGTTTCAGGGTGGTTTGGATGTGGTGCTTGGGGCTGTGGTTTCAGGTGAATCTTGTAGAGTAGGGTTCTCATTTGGACTTGGTGATCCTGAGGGTCTTTTCCAACCCTGATAAGATGAGCTGGCCAAGCTGCTCTCTATCATTTATCAACAGTCCTGGCTCACTGGAGAGGTCCCTGAAGCCTGGAAGCTACCAATGTGATGCCCATCCATAAGAAGGGCCAGAAGGAGGAACCAGTAATTTCCAGACCAGTCAGCCTGACCTGGGTGCCAGGCAAGGTTATGGAACAAGTCATCTTGAGTGCCATCATGCAGCACCTACAGGATGGCCAAGGGATTAGGCCCAGCCAGCATGGGTTTAGGAAGAGCAGGTCCTGCCTGACCAACCTGATCTCCTTTTGTGATCAGGTTGTTCCTCCCTGGTGAATGCAGGACAGGCTGTGGGTGTAGTCTACCTGGACTCCACCAAAGGCTTTGACACCATCTGCCACAACAAGCTCCTAGCACAGCTGACAGCTCCTGACTTGGACAGATTCACTGATATAGGTCAAGAACTGGCTGGAGAGCTGAGCCCAAAGAGTGGTGGTGAATGGTGCCACATCCAGTTGGCAGCTGGCACCAGTGCTGTGCCCCAGGGATCGGTGCTGGGCCTGATCTTGTTCAACATCTTTATTGATGATCTGGCCCAGGGGATTGAGTCCAGCATCAGTGAGTTTGCAGATGACACCAAGTTAGGAGCAGGAGTGGATCTGTTGGAGGGCAGGAGGGCACTGCAGAGGGATCTGAGCAGGCTGGATGGGGAGGCAGAGGCCAATGGGATGAGATTGAACAAGGCTGAGTGCAGGGTTCTGCACTTTGGTAACAACAACCCCAAGCAGTGCTGCAGGCTGGGCACAGAGTGGCTGGAGAGTAGCCAGGCAGAGAGGGACCTGGGGGTGCTGGCAGAGAGGAGCTGAAGATGAGGCAGCAGAGTGCCCAGGTGGGCAGCAGAGCCAATGGCATCCTGGGCTGGCTCAGGAGCAGTGTGGGCAGCAGGAGCAGGGAGGTTCTTGTGCCCCTGTGCTCAGCACTGCTCAGGCCACAGCTTGAGTGCTGTGTCCAGTTGTGGGCCCCTCAATTGAAGAGAGATGTTGAGGTGCTGGAAGGTGTCCAGAGAAGGGCAGCAAGGCTGGGGAGGGGCCTGGAGCAGAGCCCTGTGAGGAGAGGCTGAGGGAGCTGGGGGTGTGCAGCCTGCACAAGAGGAGGCTCAGGGCAGAACTCATTGCTCTCTGCAGCTCCCTGAAGGGAGGTTGGAGCCAGCTGGGCTTGGGCTCTGCTGCCAGGCACCCAGCAACAGAATCAGGGGACACAGCCTCAAGTTGTGCTGGGGGAGGTCTAGGCTGGATGTTAGGAGGAAGTTGTTGGCAGAGAGAGTGATTGGCATTGGAATGGGCTGCCCAGGGAGGTGGTGGAGTGCCCATCCCTGGAGGTGTTGAAGCCAAACCTGGCTGGGGCACTTAGTGCCATGGTCTGGTTGGTTGGGTAGGGCTGGGGGCTAGGTTGGGCTGGGTGAGCTTGGAGCTCTCTTCCAACCTGGTTGATTCTATGATTCTCAGAGTAAATACATGAAAAATAGATGAATTGATTTTGTCCTTCAATTTGAAGGCTACCGTTTTGCAGGATGAGAAAACCAGATAGTTATCAGGAGATATTTTTGCCTGGTTTGTTGTTTGTTTGTTTGTTTTTTAAAGTCGGTTAAGAGTAGCTTTAGGTGTACATTTTCTTTATTACTCTTTCACATATGCTTTGCATTTCTGTTGATCATCAGAAAGCACTAATTCTCACATTGCTGATTGAAAGGAAGTGTAATGGGGTATGTATCTTTCCTCCAGGATAAAACTACTGTAGCTTGGGTAAAGTGCCTTCTAGATGAGCACCCTTTTGTTCCTATTAAGATGGAATCACTCTGCAGTATCTGGTGAATAGATCTGTCTCTTTTCACCTCTTCACAATTTCAGCAAATGTATTGGGTAGCTTGCACTGTTGTAGGCAGTGTTCTAGACAGTAAAGGGATTATGCTGATCTAAACCAGTTAATTTTGTTTCCTAAGTATTGATTTCAATTTTTCTAATAGAAAAAAAAAAAAAGGCTGCTTTTATTCACTGGAGGATAACAGAGGGGTTGTGATGATGCATTTGCTTTGTCTCTCCTTTCCAAATAAGAGAATTTAGTTATTGAAGAAATATGCTTTCTCATTTAAGTTTTTTCTTGCACAATGATCAAACAAACAATGTGACCAATAAACTTAGATTTCTGTTCAGGGAAATAGAGTCATGTTTCTTGTAACAGAGAGCTTTGTGTTTTGAGGATAACTGAAAAGCGGCGCCTGAGTAGTGCCTGGCAGTATTGTTGTAGCTGTGTGTCTGCATTACCTGCCTGCTTTATGTTTTACTAATGCTTGCTTTCAGATGCTACTACCACTGTACTGGCAATGTCTATGAAGCTTGCTTAGCATTAATTTGTCCTGAGATGTTTAAATTTCAGAGCGTATTTCTGGAACGTACTAATAATTGAAGTGGCAGGTCAGGAGGTAGTGGTAAGCAGTTTGTAGGATATAGCTCTGGTTGAACTGAAGGTTGCACACATCTTGTAAACATATTTGACAGGCCATTAGTCTTGTCATGCAGTCATGCTGGGCACGTAAGAATAGGAGAGAAATGAAGCCAATTATTTAAGAACCAGCTTCTTTGTCAACGCTTGTGACTATTTTGCAAGTCAACCTTAATCATAAAAGCTCTTACCACAGAAGGCAGGAGCCATCTAGACCCAGCAGGCTTTCAAATCAAGAGTATTTTAAAATGTGTTTCTATGAACCACAACCTCCCTGGAGGTGTTCAGGGCTGGGTTGGATGAGGCCTTGAGTGGCCTGTTCTGGTGGGAGGTGTCCCTGCCTGTGGTGGGGGGGTTGGAGCTGGATGATCTTTGAGGTCCCTTCCAACCTTGCCATTTGTGACGGTTTGGGAGTTCCCCACCTCCCCCACACTTTGTAAAATGACCCAGACTAGAACTCAGTCGGCTGGAAGTGAAGTGATGAAGCTCTGTTTACAGCTTTGCACAACGTACAAGCAGAGATACACACTATAGACAGAATATTTACAGAAATATACAAGTAAAAGGTAATACAGCAACACAACTCCCCTCCCAGAAATCAGAGACCCCAGGAGAGGTTTCCAACCACCCTTCCACCTTCTCCCCACCCCTGTACGTTACCCCAAGGTTTGCCTTACACACAAGGTAAATTAGGAGGATCAGCCAGGGGGGTTAGAAGAAAAGTGGTTAGTGAGGATTAATCAGCAGAGGAGTTAGAACCAGAAGCTGCTAGATCGCTCCAGCAAGCGACAGAGAGAGACTGACTTATCTAATGTTTTGGTTATTGTTCCCAAACAATTTCTTAGCAGGTGTATGAGTGAAGTAGACATCATGATGTTTTCCTTTCACACCCTATAGTGTCATTTTCTCTATTAAAATATTCCAATTAGCCTCAAACCAGCATACCATTCTATGATTATATGATTTACTTACAATACTGTTGAATATCTTGACAGTTTTGTCCTAGTGTTACTTAAATAAACTCTTCCTAGTTGGTCCTACAAGACCTGGATTGCTGCAGTACCAGCGATAGAGCTTAGACTCTCAAGAGATGTGAGAAGAAATTCTGTGAGACAACTTTCAGGTTGCATACTTTGGCTTGGGATCCTCTGGTTTGCAAACTCCTAAGGTAGTTCTTGCATAATTGTTATTTTGTCATGGATTAGTGACTAGGCAGCCTGATGACTACAGTTTGGGTAATTTGAAAAATGTTGCATAAGATGTCTCAGGTTATTACAGCTCCTCAGTGAAGAGGCTTTAGTCTGTAGGCAATGCCTCTAGGATTTTTTTGAATTATCTTGTTTCCTGAGGTTGTTGCCCCTTGTAATATTTGCTAAGATCTTCTATGTTATAACAACAAGTGATTTTAGAAAATAAGTGAGGTTTGTTTTTTCTTTTTTCCTAAGACTGAACAAAAAAGTTTGTTGTCGTGTAGTAGTGATCAGCAATCTACACGTTTTATTTTTGTCACTCACATTAACCTCAAAAATAATGAGAAATGTGGGAGTTCAGTGCATAGATATTTTTTTTTCTGGCATAGCTTTTGTTTTATCTGACTCTCCTGCTGTCTGGCTTAATGCTTTAAGGAGTAACAAAATCTGTTTTGCTATCGAACACAAGCGTTCCTTTCTGCTAAACTGGAAAGTGTAAAAAGCTGTGACATCAGTGGGTTTGGCCAAGATATCTACATGCCTGTCAAAGTAGCAGCTACATCATGGTCCACTCCTCTCCATTTCTGTATGAATGATTTTAGAATCATAGAATGGTAAGGTTGGAAGGGACCTCAAGGATCATCCAGTTCCAACCCCCTGCCATAGGCAGGGTCACCTCCCACTAGTACAGGTTACTCAAGGCCTCATCCAACCTGGCCTTGAACACCTCCAGGGAGGGAGCAGCCACAACCTCCCTGGGCAACCTGTTCCAGTGCCTCACCACCCTCACTGTAAAGAACTTCCTCCTAACACCCAGTCTAAATCTCCCCTCTGCCAGTTTAAAGCCCATTGCCCCTTGTCCTGTCGTTGCAGGACCTTGTAAATAATCCTTCCTCAGCCTTCCTGTAGGCCCCCTTCAGATACTGGAAGGCTACTATCAGGTCCCCTCGAAACCTTCTCTTCTCCAGGCTGCAGAGCCCCAACTCTCTCAACCTGTCCTCATAGGAGTCCTCCTGTCCTCATTTTTGAGTGGACAGCCCAGAGCAGGTTATTTTCCTTTATTCCTGCTGAAACAGAGCTTCTGCTCAGATAGCTGCTGATCCATAAACTTCTTTATAAATCTAATCATAGTATTTATTTTTCATTACAAGAAGAAAATGCATCCAATTGTAAATTTATTATCGAGATTGTACTTCCCCCCCCCTTTCTTTTCAGAAATTATGCAGTGACAAATAGAAAATTAAGCAACTGTGCAAAATGTTCTGTGTTCCCCCCACCAGAATTCTAGAAGTATATCTAACTGTTGAAAGGCTTCCTAGTGTATTTCAGTGTGTTGTAAGAACTACAGGAAAAAGTTTGCTGAAGCCACCAAAGAGCTAGGGAAAGATGGGAAACCACATCTAGAGTGCTAATTGTAAACTATTTCAAGGCGTGCTCCCTTGCTGATGAAGTGAATCATCTGTATTTATACAGTCATGTGTCATTTTTTGATGAAATGTTAATTTTTGGGCTTTATTAGCAATTCTATTGTTTTGCAGCTTTTCCTGCAGTATATTTGTTGTAAAGAAAGCGAGCTGAAATAAAGCAGAATGCATAGAGGACGTTTCATTGTAGTTCAATTACAGCTTTTGGTTAAATTTTAACCACGATGGGGACAAATGTTGCATTCTGTAAAATCTTTGTGGGTGTAACTTCACGTCTAGCACTTGGAAATGCTTTGAGACTTGCAGAGCTGGGGAAACGCCAGCAAGTAGAACACAAGCTACAGGAAAAAGCTGACTCACTGCTTTGTCTTGAGAAGCCTGCCAAAGATAACAAAGGTAGAGGTTGTTTCTGTAGCTACCGAGGCACAATTTGTCATTTTTTTCACTTTTAAATATTATTGCACTCATCTTAAAAATCCAACCTGAATAATACCTATTTCTTTCTAAATCAAACTCCTAGCAGTCATTGCTTGTTGAAGTGATGGTTGCAAAACTGCTGTGTGTCTAGGAAAGTGGTAGTCTATCTTGTTTGTAAAAAGCCTCTGGTCTAGAATAATTGGTATTTCTGCTGAAGGTTTTATGGAATTTCTTGTTTGGAATAACACAGACTTGCCTGTAACAGGCAGGATTTGATAGTTGCATAAAGCTGCACGGAAGCTGTGTTGCTCAGCTGAGCACAATCTCCATGTCTTAGGGCAGAAAGAGGTAATTCTATTCCAGCTGATTTCTGCAAACCCTTATTTTATGAATCTTGCAATATTTGACTAATGTTTGCAGATGTTTTTGTCAGCATCAGTCAGTAATGCTTCTGGGTTTTTTTTTTCTCAAAATTTACTACTTTTTCATTGCTGTGAACTGATCACAAGCAAAGTCAATGGATAGCTTCACTCGACTCTTCATTTGATTTTCTGAAATCACAGTATCAGCAGGTTAGAACAAATGTTTTGACTTGTCTGGATCTGGCATTACCCATTGTTATCATTTAAGTTGAAAATACCAGCTCAAATGAATATTTGGCAAGAAGAAAATCATTAGGGAAACATTCTTTCAAAACATTTACTGCTGAAGCCACAAAGATGAGGGCTGCAGCAACTCTGCTATGAGGACAGACTGAGAGAGTTGGGACTCTGCAGCCTAGACAACAGAAGGCTTCCAGGAGACCTTATAGTAGCTTTCCAGTGTCTGAAGGGGGCCTACAGGAAGGCTGGGGAGGGACTATTGACAAGGTCTTGCAATGACAGGACAAGGGGCAATGGGTTTGGACTGGCAGAGGGGAGGTTGAAACTGGATGTTAGGAGGAAGTTGTCTGCAGTGAGGGTGGTGAGACACTGGCACAGGTTGCCCAGGGAGGTTGTGGCTGCTCCCTCCCTGGAGGTGTTCAAGGCCAGGTTGGAGGAGGCCTTGAGTGAGCTGTGCTAGTGGGAGGTGTCCCTGCCTATGGCAGGGGGTTGGAACTGGATGATCCTTGAGGTCCCTTCCAGCCTTACCATTCTATGATTCTGTAAGTCTATGGATAGCAGAATGCTGCAGTTCAGTTTCATTGTAAGAAACCCAAAGGAACCAATAAATCTTTGTGCTTCTCCTGTTATGCTGCACTCTTGTATATAAAAGTGTGTTCCTTTTGTCACACAGATTTATAGTTTGGATACAATTTCAAATTCACTTTTTGCTTTTTTGGCACTTTCATGCATGTTTTGTTTCCCTAATGCTTTCCTTTATCCTTTGCCATTAATTTATTTGGTTTTCCTCCTTGAATAACATTTGGGGTTCATTTCCTTTTATTTTTTTTTAATTTATTTTTGTCTCCACTTGTACAAAGCATTTGGAGTTTCATCCATTAATTTTGTTGGAATAAAATACAATAACACATTTTAAATCTTTAGTATAAGCAGTTTGTCATATGAAAGCAACAAATGTATAGCAAGAATGTTGTCTTTCAGGGAGAAATATAATATTTAGCCCAAATTAAAAGTATCATAAATTGCAACAGAATTACAGTTGTAGACAGAGTAGTATAAATTAGCTTTTTGATGCTGCAGAAATAGATAATAAAATATGGAACATAAATCTTTTGTCTAGTGTATTATGGATTGCTTAAAGAGGGCCTTTTAGTGTATTTTGTTATACTTTAAGAGTGTTTAATTTGTTCAAATTCAATAGGTCTTAGGTGATCCTCAGGCAAGGTGGATTGATAGCACAGAGGAATACTGGCAGATATTTCCAAAATATAGGTTATCACTTTTTTTGTTCTGCAGAACTCAAACCCACACTGTGTTCTTGCATGGCACCTCTCCCTCTCTAGTGAGCTTTTGTATGTAGAGTGCATCCCCAGTAAGTTCGCTGATGAGACCAAACTGTGCAGCAGACATGCTGGAGGGCAGGGATGGCATCCAGAGGGACCTGGAGAGGTGGGCACAAGCCAACCTCATGAGGTTCAACAAGACCAAGTGCAAGGTCCTGCAGCTAGGTCGAGGCAATCCCAAGCACCAATCCAGGCTGGGCAGTGCCTGGATGGAGAGCAGCCCTGAGGAGAGGGACTTGGGGGTGCTGGTGGAGGAGAAGCTCAACATGAGCCAGCAGTGTGCACTTGCAGCCCAGAAAGCAACCAGAGCTTGGGCTGCAGCAGGAGAAGTGTGGCCGGCAGGGCAAGGCAGGTGATTCTCCCCCTCGGCTCTGGTGAGACCCCAACTGGATTACTGCATCCAGTTCTGGAGCCACTATTACAAGAGGGATGTGGACATGGTGGAATGTGTCCAGAGAAGTGCCATGAGGATGCTCAGAGGGCTGGAGCTGCTCTGCTGTGAGGACAGACTGAAAGAGTTGGGGCTCTTCAGTCTGGAGAAGAGGAGGCTCCAAGGTGACCTTCTTGTGGCCTTCCAGTATCTGAAGTGGGTTAGAAAAAAGCTGGGTAGGGACTTCTTAGGCTGTCAGGTAGTGAAAGGACTAAGGGGAATGGAGCAAAGCTGGAGGTGGGGAGATTCAGACTGTACATGAGGAGGAAGTTCTTCAGCATGAGAGTGGTGAGAGCCTGGCAGGGGTTGCCCAGGGAGCTGGTTGAGGCCCCATCCCTGGAGGTGTTTAAGGCCAGACTGGATGAGGCTCTTGCCAGACTGATCTAGGGTAAGGTGTCCCTGCCCATGGCAGAGTGGTTGGAACTGGCTGATCCTTGTGGTCCCTTCCAGCCCTGACTGATTCTGTGACTCCAGTATTACATTAATAAGTACTAGTTTTGCTTGGCTAATAAAGGTTTTTTATCTCAATGAGACTCAATCAGTTTTCACATGTGCCCAGGGTTTACATCTCTGTAGCCTCTTCTTCTGAAAGGGTTGTTCTACCAGCGTTGTGCTACTTGGGCTTGCTTTCTGCTTTTGCTTAGAGATGTGGTTCCTAATATACCCTTTTGGAGAGCTGATCTTACGTTGTGCTTTGTAATAGCTCTTGCTCTTTCTTCAGTGGAGTGGAAGATTGAATGGGGAAAGTTTTATAGCATCTGTATCTGGGGTAGGGTCTGTATTTGTTGGCCAAGCCCACTGTGTGACTATGGAAATTGGGAAGGAGAGGGAACAACAAGAGGTGACCACAAGATCTTCTCCCACTTCACCCATTGCAAAAGCCTTAATTGTGCTTTTATCTGGACCTGCTTTTGAGGCTGAAGATCATTTATCTAAACATTGCTTTTAAAATCTGGACACTTGAAAACTACCTCCCTTCTAGTGTTCTTGGAGAGAAAGTAATTCCTGCCTTGTTTGAATATACAATCAGTACATGTAAAGCTCTACTTTTTAAATAATGTGATTGGCAAATCCAATCTGTCTTCAAACTTAGTGACAGACACCGAGTATGTTAAACTCTGGAGTTTCACGTTCATGCTCTCTGAAATACCACAGCTGACCCTGTGAGATGTGCTTAATTGCTTTGGATTGGTTAGTTCTACAATTGTGTGTTGTGAGGGAAGCCATCAACAGTGTAGCTTCATCTGATTCTTAAGAAATGGTGGGTTTTGGTTTTCTCTCCAACACTGTTTTGTACTCCTAAAAGATAGTCCCATATAGTCAGAACTGACTAATCTATTAAAATTAATATTCCCTTGAGGGAAAGCTTTAAGCTTCACAGTCTGCTTCACAGACTTCTGGAAGCACTTAAATAACTTCAGTCTGTTTGTAGAATACTGCAGCATTTCTGAGTTGGTCAAACTATTAATGAATTCAGTGACTTTTCATAAACCAGATTGCTTTGTTTTCCTATGTTTGCAGGAAATGGGAAAGTTGGATTTAATGTATTTCAATACTGTAATACGGCAGCTTGCAGCTAAAACAAACACCAAAAATAGTATTGTTACTTTGAACCTTTGTAGTTGACCCTTATCTGTTCAGTATTATATCATATTCCTCAGGGATGTTGATCAATATATTCTGTAGTGTTGGATGATGGAATTATGGAATGCTTGAGATGAGAGGATCTGTCAGTCTGGTCCAAAGCAGGTCCAATTAGATGGGGTCACAGTGCTGAATACAAGTCTTACAGAAACTGTTTCAGTTCCTGGATGTATGACTGATGCCTCTAAACAAATCAGTAAAAGAAATCAATAATTTTGGCTTGCAGTTTGCTAAAATAAATGGTGGTCCTGGTCATTGTTTGAATCTTGTCATCAAAATGGTTAATTATCTTCTCTCTTCTGTTCCAAGTTTGAACAGTGTTACGGTAAAGCTTGTGTATGGCTAGCGCCGAGACACACCTAAGATTCTTGGCTTTGGGAAAATTCTGTTGAGCCCCCTGGAATTTTCTATTCTCTATTACCTATTCTATCTCTAGTATCACTCTGTAAAGTTAGCATCAGAACAGGCCAGTAAGGTCTGTTGCAGCTGCGGTACCCAGCACCCAGCAGGGAAACTTGTGGGTGTGCAGTGTGAGAGCAGCATGAGCATAGAGTGCACTTCCCTGATAGCACCCTCAGCAACAGGTCATTGGAAGCTGAAGAAATCTTCTGAGTCAGATATGATGTATTTCTACTTAATAACTCATGAATAGATATAATGTACCTGCTATTAAAACTGCTTCAAGAGTAATACATCTTTTTCATTTCTATGTATTCATCACACAGGCTGGTTTTGATGATCAAATGATCCCTGTTTGGAAAGACCAAAAACTCTAATATCTGTGAATGTTTGCTTAACCATAGAGACCTGATCCTCTCTCAAAGGGGATTGACATTAGGGAACAATAGCCTGGAAAAAATCTTGCCTTAATAACTTGTTCTTTTCTTTTTCTTTTTCTTTTTTTTTTTTTTAAACTTATTTTTCTAGTCATAACCTTCCTTCTATGAAATTCTACAGCAGATGGTTTGGTTTTCAAATTTTCTTTGCCAGGTCTACTTACCCATGTTCTTATAAGACATCTATATTTAACATTTATGCAATATCTACATGTGCACAGCTACCCTTTGCTGTCTACATAATTTTAGTCTTCCATCTTGCTTAACAAACAGTGTCCAGGCTCTTTTATTTTTACAGTGTGGTTAATAGAGGTCTTTCCATCAAAAAAAAGTACATAATGCTGCTGCTGTTTTTTTCTTGCTGCTGTGCCTCTTAAATGTCATCAAGTTTACAAAACTGTAGACCTGAACAAGTGAGTTATTCATTTTAAAACAAAATAGCTTGGAGCCTCTATCGTGTTTAACTCCTCAAACTAGGGCTTAGAAAAAAGTTTGACTTAATCCTCTGAGACTGGGACATGAGTTTCGACAGGAGAAGTGTGGAAGTGCTGTGCTATCTTTCTTCATAGCTGAAGCAACTTTTCCTCTCTGAGTGAATTCTGTTGCACCAGTAGGTCATTATTAACGTGGGTCCTGTGCTACAAACCCCTGTATTTGCTCTCTGTGTCCCACAGATGCAAAACACAGGATATTTTTGGTTTTCAGCTAACTTTACCTGTTGATTAGCAGGAACAAAATGTACGTTGCTGGCAAGTATGGGATAAACCAATCCAGAAAAACCCAAACCAACCAAAACCTTCAATTATTTTTTTTCTCCCCCTGGAGCTTTATTAGATGAACATGATCAAGAGCTGTGTATGTCTGCAAAAAAAACCCACAATCATGACAAATGAAACACTTTGGTAGAAAAAGTCTGCAGACTATTGCCATGCACAGTAGATAAAACTGATTGAAGACAAAGCTCCCATATCAGATTAGTTTTTCAATGTAATTTGATGCTGCCTCATGGGTTGCTCTGATTTATAGAGATACCTGTGACCCTTTTATCTGCTTGGGTTTCTTTTAATCTTAGTGCAATATCATGGTTACTTAGCTGAGTTCAGCAGTAATACATTTTGACTTTATGTACTTTTAACTGTTAAAGGAAATGGTAAGAAGTCATGTTTATATGTTAAGAGAAAAAGAAACCATAGCATTTAAATCTCAGTTTTATCTATTGTGTTCATTAAGCACTACTTTAGGCTGCCTTTTTTTTTTCTTTTTTTCTTTTTTTAATATCAGTTGCTAAAACTGAAATTGATAGATGATAATTGCCCACAATTCAGTTGCAGTATATGATTTTGTTCTCCTGGAGTACTATGGAATCCATCAGCATGCTCCCTTTCATCGAGGACCAGGCACTCATTCAGCAGGTATTCTGACCAACAGGTCAGGTATATCTGACATATGAGAATGGATATTAGAATCTGTGATCCAAGGGCTGGAACATCTCTGCTGTGACAGTAGGTTGAGGGAGCTGGAGTTGTTCAACCTAGAAAAGAGAAGACTCCAGGGAGACCTTATAGCTGCCTTCCACGAGGATGATCAGAGTGCTCCTGTGAGGAGAGACTGAGGGAGTTGGGGCTGTGCAGTCTGGAGAGGAGAAGGCTCCCAGGTGACCTTCTTGTGGCCTTTCAGTATCTGAAGGGGGCTACAAGAAAGCTGGGGAGGGACTTCTGAGGCTGTAAGGTAGTAATAGGACTGGGGGGAATGGAACAAACCTAGAAATGGGTAGATTCAGCCTGGATGTTAGAAAGAAGTTGTTGAGCATGAGGGTGGTGAGAGCCTGGCAGGGGTTGCCCAGGGAGGTGGTGGAAGCCTCATCCCTGGAGGTGTTTAAGGTGAGCCTGGATGAGGCTGATCTAGTGTGAGGTGTTCCTGCTCATAGCAGGGGCTTGGAACTGGATGATCCTTGTGGTCCCTTCCAACCTTGAATGAGGAGTAGAGGGGAGAATCATCTCCCTCGTCCTGCAGGCCACACTTCTCCTGATGCAGCCCAGGCTCTGGTTGCTCTCTGGGCTGCAAATGCACACTGCTGGCTCATGTTGAGCTTCTCGTCCAGCAGCACCCCCAAGTCCCTATCCTCAGGGCTAAAGTAGAATGGTTAAATCATCCTCACCAGCTCACAGGGTATCCCTTTCAGTGCCCCTCAAATATGATAAATCCTAACAAGATAGTTTTAAATTACTTCTAATTTCTTTTTTTTTTTTTTGATGGTATAAAGGAACCTGAAATAAACCTTCTAAATACCTTTGAAAAGAGTCTTATTTATTCTGAAGTTTTCCCCTTATCCTGACTTCTGTATAATTTCAGAGTTTATACAAACTTCTGTAGCATCAGAAGGAGNGAGGTCTCTTCCAACCTGATTAATCCTATGATTCTGTGTGCTGGAAATGCATGGAAAATACCTGCTGTGTAGAATGGAACAACACTGGAACAGGCAGAGAGGAAGATTTTGTCGCAGAAATGGGGTTTTGAACTTGCAGCTGGGGTCTGTTGTGACTATTAAAAAAAAAAAAAGAAAAGAAAAAAAGCACTTTAATATGAGACAGAATTCAGCAGGATATTTTAATAGGTAGTAACTCTGTACTTTCAAGGAAGACCAGCTCTGAATGTACCCTGCCAGGTTAGTACTGGTACAGCAATGACTGATATGAACTGGACATCACAGGACAATATTTAATCGCAGAAACTTTACTTTAAAAATGCTTCCTTTTTGATCTGAGTATTCTTTGCATTTTGGGGGTAGTCATTTCTCTGTTTCCTTGGCACGTGAAGACTCTTCAGATGCTAGATGGCATTTGTACATGTGAGCTTGAAGCAGGTTGTAGGGAGGCGTGGGTGTGCTGTGCAGCAACTGTTTGCACTGACCTCAGCAATTCATGAACACACAAGG
>VWZE01019175.1:33395-45994 GCA_013396675.1 Eubucco bourcierii | reverse complement strand
GTTCAAGGCCAGGTTGGATGAGGCCTTGAGTGACCTGTACTAGTGGGAGGTGTCCCTGCCTATGGCAGGGGTTTGGGACTAGGTGATCCTTGAGGTCCCTTCCAACCTTACCATTCTATGAATGTAATTTAGGTTTGGATTAGTGTAGATACAATCTGCTAATAAGCAGGCAGTCTTGGTATTTCCTTTTTGAATCTGTTGGCCTCTCTTTCTGTTCAGGAGGAACTGTTTTCCAGTGTGAAGACCATCAATGCTTTCTTCTTTCCTCAATTTTTATTTGATTCTTTTATGCAAATTAAAAATTATTTTATCAGTTTTACTGTCTTTAACCTAAAACTGTTACATTTTATAACAGTATAAATATGCACAGTAGCATATTTCATTTCAGAGCATGCTGTTTTTCACATTCCCCAACCATGAATTAATTTACTAAGTAAGAAGAGGAGGTGTGGGGTTTTTTTTTTATTTAATTGAAATCTCTATACAGATCGAATTAAACAACTACATGAAATAGTTGATCAAAAGATTTTTTCAGTGCTGCAGCCTATGTGAGTGATGAAATTTTGTAAGTGGAAACTCTTCATCCTTGTCTTTTCAGCGTCCCATTTGGTATTGGCTGTTGCCATCTAGTGGTGATTACTTTAATCTTTGATGAGCGTTGCATGTTTTCCACTGCAACCGAGTTGTGTCCATGCAGAGCAGACGTAGAAGTCTGATCCAGTCTGAATTTTGCAACTGTAACACTTCTTTCTTCAGGTAGAAATGGTTAAGCTGAAGGCAGTTAGTGTAGAACTTTTGGTCGGTATCTTGTCATAAAGATCAAGGGCAACCTTTTGTTCAAAGTCCTGAGAAAAGCGAGGAAGGCAAATAGTAGGATTTCAACTGTGGGCTTCAAGAGAGAAGATTTTTCTCCTGGTTTATCTGCAAGGACAACCTCTTCAAAGCACAAGAACAGTTTCTTCCAATATGCAGAAAGAAAAGCAAGCATGGCAAAAGGGCAGCACAAAAGAACAAAGAATTTCTATATAAACTAAATGCAAAAAGAAAGTACACAGAAAGTGGAAGGCAGTGATGAGCTGTCCAGGAGAAATACAGAGATGTTGCCAGAGGATGCAGGTTTGGAGTTAGGAAGACCAAAGCTTAAGTGAAGCTGGAACCACTGAGAGATGAGAAGGGCTTCTGTAAGTCCATTGGTGTGAAAAGAAAGATTGAAGGACACCTAAGCCTCTTAGTGAAGAACTCGGTTTGCGGGAAGATAATGGAGAAAATCTTTCTCAAAGCCCTTTTTTGAGCACAGGAATGGCAAGGAGATGATTTGAAACAACTGGCACACATAAGGTGAAGTTGTGGCTAATCAATATTAATTACCTTTTATGTTTTGAGGTTTTGCTCCACGGACAAGGGGAGAATGGTGGATGTCACTTAACTTGAATAATGCCTTGGACATACTCTGCTGTAGTACTCTAATAGTCATACTATTAAGAACTGGGTAAGTGGGCTAATGAAGCAGGTAGATAGCTGCCTGGACACTGGGCTCAGAGTCTGGCTGGTAAACAGTTACTAGTTTAGGGATGTTCCTCAGGGGTTGATCCTGGCACACCGGTGTTACCTAATGTCTTTATGGAAAACCTGCTTGTTGCAATGAAGACCCTTGGCAAGTTCCAGAAGAATACCAGGTCAGAGAAAATGGTTGATAATCTGCAGAGCAGCCCTTCTATTTAGAGAGCCTTGGGCAGCACTTATAAGACTGCATCTGGAATGCTGCATCGAATTTTGAGGGCCCAAGTACAAAAGAGACGTTGATCTACAGTGAGTCCAACAGAGGTCAGCAAGATAGTCAGGGGACTGGAACAGATGACAACATGGGAGAAGAGGCACAGAAAACTGAATTTCTTCAACCTGGGGAAGTAAAGAGGAGATGTAGAGACCTTGCCTCTGTCTACAGCTACCTGCTGAGAGGACACAGAGAAGGTGGAACCAGACTCTTCTTGGAGGTGCACTACAATAAAATGAGAGGCATGGACACAATTTGTAACTTCTGAAAATTCACGTTTTGTATAAAGATTAATTTTTAATGTTTTTTTCATTTAGTTGTCAGAATATGGACCAGGTTGGCCAGAGAAGCTGTCAACCTTCAATTCTTTTAGATGTCAAGAGTCAACTGGACAAATCCTTGGCTTAAACTTTGAGCTGGGCTTAGGTTAGGTTGAGCTCCTGAGGTACCTTCCAGCCTGAATTATTTTACGACTGTATTGACTTCAAGGAGAGGACAGCATTGAAATGTGCAAAAAAGGCTGGGGAGGGACTATTGACAAGGTCTTGCAATGCCAGGACAAGGGGCAGTGGGTTTAAACTGGCAGAGGGGAGATTTAGACTGGATGTTAGGAGGAAGTTCTTTGCAGTGAGGGTGGTGAGACACTGGCACAGGTTGCCCAGGGAGGTTGTGGCTGCTCCCTCCCTGGAGGTGTTCAAGGCCAGTTTGGAGGAGGCCTTGAGTGACCTGTACTAGTGGGAGGTGTCCCTGCCTATGGCAGGATGTTGGAACTGGCTGATCCTTGAAGTCCCTTCCAACCTTACCATTCTATGATTCTAAAACAGTAAAAAAGCTGTCAGAGCAGTTAAATTGTATGAGCAAACAGTTTTTTAGGTGAGGACTGTTGATAATGGAATTGTATATGGAGAATATGCACCCTCTTTATATCTGACAGTGTCCCTTGCTCCAGATAGCATGCATCTGCAAATGTTTAGATGTCTGACTTACCCAGTGTGGAGCTACTCACTTATCCAAATTGTCAGATCTTTAAACTTCATTTATCCTTTACTGTTTGAAGAGTATGTTGCAAGAATTACTGGGCTAAAAATGCTTTTCATAGTAACTTGTGCCTTGGTCTTGTTTGCTTTTTTTTTTTTTTTTTAAATGTAACTCAGTACTCTTTGGAAATAAAGCAGTAAATGTATATACTTTGTATTTTTTTACTGTTTTCTTTTTAGGAGATATCAAACATATTCTAGAAAATGAACTTCAGATCCCTGCATCCAAAATGCTGTTAAAAGGGTGGAAGACTGGAGATGTAGATGATAGTGTAAGTTTTCAGCTATATTTTCAATTAACTCGGAATTTCAAACCAAGCATCTGTGGGTGGGGATTACAACACAGGAACTGAGTTTCAAACAGTTTTGTTTGTCTTGGGTGGCATACGAGAGACTCTTAAACATTCTGGGTGGGGAATGGCTGGAGAGGAGCTCTGAGGAAAAGGACCTTGGAGGATGGGTTGATGAAAAGCTCAACCTGAGGCTGCAGTGGGAGTGCAGCCCAGGCAGCAACTGTGTGCTGGGCTGCAGCAAGAGCAGTGTGGGCAGCAGGGCAAGGGAGGGGATTGTGCCCCTTGGCTCTGCTCTCCTCAGAGCCCACCTGCAGTCCTGTGTGCAGTTCTGGAGCCCCCAGCACAGGAAGGACATGGAAGTGTTTGAGCGGGTCCAGAGGAGGCCACAAAGATGCTCAGAGGGCTGCAGCAGCTCTGCTCTGAGGACAGGGTACAAGAGTTGGGGCTGTTCAGCCTGAAGAAGAAAAGGCGTTGAGGACACCTTAGAGTAGCCTTCCAGGATCTGAAGGGGGCCTACAGGAAGGCTGGGGAGGGACTATTGACAAGGTCTTGTAATGACAGGACAAGGGGCAGTGGGTTTGAATTGACAGAGGGGAGATTGAAACTGGGTGTTAGACAGAACTTCTTTGCAGTGAGGGTGGTGAGACACTGGCACAGGTTGCCCAGGGAGGTTGTGGCTGCTCCCTCCCTGGAGGTGTTCAAGGCCAGGTTGGAGGAGGCCTTGAGTGACCTGTGCTAGTGGGAGGTGTCCCTGCCTATGGCAGGGGGTTGGAACTGGATGATCCTTGAGGTCCCTTCCAGCCTTACCATTCTATGATTGACCAAAAAAATAGAACAAATCACTTTAGTTTGTGTTGGTTTCATATATATATATGTGGTCCACCCACAGAAAGGATGTAATGAAGTGAATATCTATTGAAAGAAAATATTTGGTAATAAGTAAATAAGTATAAATAGTATGTCAGAATTGGTGAATGCTTTATATTTATAATGATTTTTCTTCCCTCAGACTGTTTTAAAATCTCTACACTTGCCAAAAAATAATAGTCTTTATGTTCTAACACCTGACCTGCCTCCTCCTTCTTCAAGTCATTCTGGGTAAGTCTTTTGGCCATGAATTCTACTTGTGTGATTTGGTGTTTTTTGTTTTGTTTTTTTTTTTTAATGAAGTCACATGTATCCTTGCCAGGAATATGCAATCAGTAAATGCAGAACATTTTCACTGGGATGAACTACCTCAGCACCTCATTGTTGGAAAGAAGGGTGTTATGCTTTTTGAAACCTTGGTGTGGTACATGAACCACTTGGGTACATGCAGAATTTGGCACCTCCCAAATACATGATGGCTTTGACAGAGGTTTATTCCCTGTGGAAATGAGAGCTGGCCTGTCATAATGTACTGCATTAGGTTGGTTATTGCATTTGACGTAATGGTTTTAAACTAAAAGAGGGAAGATTTAGATTGGTTATAAGGAAGAGGTTTTTTTATAGTGAGGGTGGCAAAACACAAGCATAGCTTACCTAGAGAGGTGGTGGATGCCCCATCTCTGGAGACATTCCAGGTCAGGTTAGATGGGGCTCTGAGCAACCTGATGTTGTTGAAGATGTCTCTGCTCACTACAGAGGGATGGAACTGGTTGGCTTCTAAAGGTCTCCTCAAACCCAAACCGTTCTTTGATTCTGCGTTTGTTCTCCTATGAGGACAGGCTGAGAGAGTTTGGGGCTCTGCAGCCTTGAGAAGAGAAGGCTTCCAGGAGACCTTAGAGTAACCTTCCAATATCTGAAGGGGGCCTACAGAAAGGCTAGGAAGGGATTATTGACAAAGTCTTGCAATGACAGGACAAGGGGCAATGGGTTTAAACTGGCAGAGGGGAGATTTAGACTGGATGTTAGGAGGAAGTTGTTTGCAGTGAGGGTGGTGAGGCACTGGCACAGGTTGCCCAGGGAGGTTGTGGCTGCTCCCTCCCTGGAGGTGTTCAAGGCCAGGTTGGATGAGGCCTTGAGTGACCTGTGCATGGGAGGTGTCCCTGCCTATGGCAGGGGGTTGGAACTAGATGATTCTTGAGGTCCCTTCTAACCTTACCATTCTATGATTTACTGTACACCGTTACGGATAATTGACAGCAGATCAGAATTGTCATTCTGCACTGTTTGTCATTTTATTTTACCTTATCTTCTTGGATTTTTAAAATGTACTTAGGCTGACTGATTTCCTCTAAGCAAACAGGACATCTTTTTTTACTGATGTGAATATTCAAAAGCTCCTGGTGAGTGTTTGTACGTCAGTGAACGCTGCAAAGGTTTGAAAACCAGAAATGTTGTTTATAGAAAATTGCATCTGTGCTCTTACAAAACAATTTGCAATTGCTTTGATTGCTTTTCCAAAGGCAGAGCAGTCTGTGTGCTAGGAAACCAGGAATTTTGTTGGGTTGTCACTAGAGGGTGCCCAGCGCTCGGTCCTAGTAGAGCCGCGCTGCTCCGAGAGGGCTGCGCAGGGATGGGTCACATCTTGTGGTGCTTAAACTGGAGTGGCTGCAAGCTGGCTGAAGAGGGAGTTGGTTTGCTGCACTTGCAGTCGGTAGGAGTATTGTACAGATGCTGTCGTGTTACTGGTGAAGGAAATTCTTTGGCAAGCAATAGAAATAACTAGTTGGTTTCCTAACGACTGGCAGTAGTTGCTGCATTACTGAAAGATGCTTGTTCCCACCACCGTGTGCTCTGTGGAGGGAATAAGAATGCTGCTCTGAATTATAAAAATAGTAAAGTAACAGTGGAACAGAGGTAGCAGGGTGACAGTGAGACACATTAGATAAATATGTGCTCTTTCTGTGCAAACAGGAGCTGCAGTTGTGTGTGAATACACCTATCTGTTGTACTGAAGCAGGTAAATGAAGGACAGTGAAAATACTGTGGAAAACTACAGTAGGTTTGGGTTGGTTGTGGGTTTGTTTTTTGTTTGTTTTTTTTTTTTTTTAAAGCCCATTTGCTATTTCAAAATTTTCTAACCCAAGTCCTGTGGTATATGGAAATTTGAATGTTCTCATTGCTGAAAACTCTGGTCTGAAGAATGTTGTTTGTATAATAAACTATATAACAACAAACAAATCTGACACAAACTGTTTAAAAACAGTTATTGGACGAACAGTTTAAAAGAACTTTACTTGCTAGTAAAATCAAAGTGGTTGTTACCTTTATACTTGTTTCATAGTGGAGATCAGTTCTGGATGTTGGTTTTTTGTTTTTTTTTTAAGATAAAGTTGGTAGCTTTAGGATAGCAAATGATGATTAATTAGTGGCTATTTAAACAAGGATAATTTGAAGGCTAGATCATCTCCCTGAAGTCATAAATTCTAGATGAAAGGGGAGGCTTGCCTTCAATTAAAACCTCAATGCAGATCAAAACACATTAATTGAAGCAATGTACCAAACCCAGTTACACTGTTTACTGCCTACTGTTAGGTCAGTTATTATTCAGATGAGTTTGTTAGCCACAATTTTTAAAAGCACCATGCTCACATCTATTATTAATGGATGTTAAGGAACTTTGGCTCTCGCTTTGAGTTCATCTCTCGTCTTCTTCAAATGCCTTCTATTTCGAACGAGAGATAAATAGTCGTGATTTGAATATCTTCAGAAAGTGATATTTGAAAAGCTTGAGATTTCAGTACATGACATTTTATGTATATGCCCTTCTTAAAAGGAGCAGTCTGGTCACAGCTCTATAAACTCCAATTTGTGCCTGTTCTTGACACTGAAGGAGAGCGGTGTCTGAAACATCTTTTTCCAACCTATCGGTATGTAGGCATCGAAGTTTATTGTGACAGACTGAATGGGTTTAACCCAGAACTGACTTAAAACTAGCATCTAAGTGTAATGGCAAAGTGATCCTGCAGTTCACACAAGCAAAAATCTCCTTGGTTATCTTCATTCATCAGTGGCATATCTAAAGCTTTTATAGGTAATAGAAACCCAGTGAATTACTACTGCATGCTAGTAAATTGAGGTGTAAAGATTAAATTTAAATGTCAAATACCACCTGTAGGGTTGCGTGCCCTGCTCCACTATTTCATTTGGCAAAACCATACTTAGCCATGCATGATATCCAGAACAATAACACCATGTTCTGGGAGCTGTGGGTGTGATGAAACCTGTTTTCTAATGAATTTCCACTTCATCCCAGTGGCTGCAGTAACTCAGCCCTCTCCTTCTGTGTTTTGCATGGGCTTGCCTACCTCTGACACTGCCTCCAGTTCTTCCCATGTATTTTGCAGCACCTGTGCCATTTGCTTTCACCTGCATAGGCAGTCAACTTGACTTGACTGTTCTCCAGCTGGTAGCCAAGGGGTATTGAGGTGAAGGAGACTTCACATGCTGTTCATAGCTCTTTAATATTTGATTGACTGCAGTATAAAAATACTATGCTTGTACTGCAATCTTGTACTAAGATGGGTAGTGATTTCAGTCCCTTTTCCCATCTGTTGCTTTACACTTTGAGACTTTTAGGATGGTGTCAGACCTCCTTGAAACTCATGCACATGTTCAAAGTTACTGGTAGGTCTGGTAGGTGAGCAAACTGTTATTTCCTCTGCAAAAGTGCCAAAGAATGTCCATCGTTTAATTGTCCAAGGGGAGGGGAGATCCCTTGCACCAACTTTGTCAGATTAGATTCTTCACTTCCTCAGAGTGACTTTCTTTCTCTTTGTTGCCTCTGGTGCTTCTTGAAAGCTGCCCAGTTCAGGGAAAGCTTTTGGAGAGTGCAGCAAAGGGGACCCTCAAATACTTAGGTGTACAAGTCAGGGCATGGAGCTAGATCATCCTGATTGTGTCTTCTTTCTATCTTGCATGTACTGGGATGCACTCCTCAATTTTTGTCTTCAGTGGTCACTTCAATGTGCATACTGTATTTTATATTTGTACTTTTTAACTAAATAGCTGAAACTCTTTGGTATTTTATTACACCTGATAAATGATTTGGAAGGTTCAAAACAGTTAAAAACTATTTGACCAGGTGCATACCTTGGCTATTATAACTCATGGTGATAAATCTTAAGAGGAGTGACTGAGGGAGCTGGAGCTGTTTGTTTTGAGGAAGAGGAGGTTGAGAGGAGACCTCATTGCTGTCCAAAACTACCTTTTGCATTGTGGAGAGGCTGCTGCTGGTCTCTCCTCACAGGTAACTGCAGACAAAGCAAGAGGGAATGGCCTCAAGCTGAGGCTGGGGAGCTTTAGATTGGACATTAGGAGAAAGTTTTTCACTGAGAGAGTGCTGAAGGACTGGAATGAGCTGCCCAGGGAGGTGGTGGAGTCCCCCAGCCTGGCTGTGTTTCAGGGTATGGTGCTTAGGGCTATGGTTTAAGGTGAGTCTTGTAGAGTAGGGTTCTAGGCTGGACTTGGTGATCCTGAGGGGCTTTTCCAACCTGGGCGTTTCTGTGATTCTGTGATGTAATAATCTGTCTCGATAGGAATAAAAAGCAGCACCTTTGACCTAATGGGTCTGTATTTTGCTGAATGTGTGTGTGTGTGTTAGATTGTTGCAGAAGAGTGGTGATTGTGGCATGGTGTCTCCTTGTATGCTATCAGCTGTAACAGTGTTAATTGAGAAGAATCTAACCTGCAACTCCAATGGTTAGTATTGTCTATTTAGCTGGACAGGAGGAGTGCCTTGCTTTAGTTACTTTGAAAGCTTCAATAAGAATGGTAAGATTAATGTTTTATTTTCACATCTGCTCATGAGACAGTTTAAAAATCCTGAAGTTTAAAATGCAATAGAATGTAAACAAAAGGGCTTCTGCTCATTTACATGTTAGCCAGATTTGCTAACTGATTGCTGTTTGAACCTAATCTGCCACCTCCTGCTGCATTAGCTACAACAAACATTGCATTTACATACTGATTTCTTATTTTGTTTTAATGTAAATAATCTGTAATTACAGTAAATTTGGGCTTCTGTTGACATGGGCTTGTATAAATCTGTAAGTTTAAAATGGAAATGTTAATTATCTCGTGTCACACCTATTTATATAAAATTTGGGGGCAAATCTCCATATGACTTAAGAAAGATATTGCCTAATGTGAGATATTGAATGTATTGCATAAAAACATAGAGAACTGAAATGAAAAGGGGCATTTGCTTATCATTGGTGAAGCAGGGGGGTTGGATCTTTAGGGTCTCTTCTAACCCAAACCATTCTATGATATACACTTCCAGGTTCAAGGCTTAAAATATTACAAACATTGCAAAGAAAAATGGTAATAAAAACCAAAATAGTACATCAGGAACTAAGGCATTGAGGCAACCACTTAACAAGAGATAAAACGAATCCAGTTTGCATATTAAATGTTACAGCACAATAGAAAAGCAGTAAAACTGGGCAGTTAAAATATAATAAATATGAATAAAATATAATAGTTATAATACATATAAATACACACAATTTAGTATTGTATATACTGAGCAGATACTGTCCCCCCAAAAATTAGCGTTATTTGCAGATAGGTGCTTCTTTTCTAAATAACTGTTTCTAGTCTTAAGGGTTTAGACTTTGTGGTTTATAAACTGTGCTGTATTGGAATTCAGATGGAGTAGCTAGTGAAGAAACTCTTCCCAGACTTTTAATTAATTGAGTTTTGATATTTTAATGGGGGGAAAAAAATTTTTTTGCAACTCCTGGTGCTTGAAATTCTTCAAAGAGGAGCATTTTTGTTTGCTTGGATACTGTAGAGTTTCAGTTCCAGCTGAATACTGGTCCATCCCTGAGATTTCTGTGCATTGTGATAATCACAGAATTTTAGGGGTTGGAAGTGACCTCTAGAGATCATCTAGTCCAGCCCCCTTGCCAGATCTCCCAGAGCAGGTCATACATACAGGAATGTGTCCAAGTGGAGTTTGAATGTCTCCAGCCTCTTCGAGCAGCTTGTTCTGTTGTCTTGCCACTCTGACAGTGAAAAAGTTTTTTTCCTTGTGTTTCCGTGGAAGCTTCTATGCTCCCACTTGCACCCACTGCCCCTTGTTCTGTCACTGGACATCACTGAGAAGAGCCTGCTTCTGGACTCAGGACACTTGCCCTTCACATATTTGTAAACATAGATGAAATCACCCCTTAGTCTCCTCCAGGCTCCCTCTTCACCGGTCTCCCTCAACCTTTCCTTGTAAGGAGAATGTTCCACTCCCTTGATAGTCTTTGTGGCTCTGTGCTGATAACCAATATATAGATGATGCATTGCTTATACATGCAATACAAATAAAATTGGTGAGATGTATACACATACAATACATACAAAATCCTGAAGTGGCCCAAGTCTCTTGCTAGAATTGTTCAGCACAGTTATTGTGCTCAGGTCTATTTTCTTTTCTTTGTTTTTTGACTTCACAGGCTCACAGAAACATGTAGGTTGGCAAAGCACCTCAGGATCACTAAGTCCAACCTGGAACCCCACTCTGCAAGATTCACCTTAAACCATAACCCTAAGCACCACATCCAAACCATTCTTAAACACATAGAATCATAGAATGGTAAGGTTGGAAGGGACCTCAAAGATCATCTAGTTCCAACCCCCTGCCATAGGCAGGGACACCTCCCACTAGAGCAGGTCACTCAAGGCACAGGAGATTTGTCACTGACAGTAAGCTAAGGATTACTTTTACTTTTTTTTTTTTTAGGTACACATAACTGTATTGACTGACTTAGAACACAGGGTAAGTTTCTGAAATTTTGGCTTCAGTGTTTGCAGTTTTGCTTCAGTGTTTGCAGTCCCCCCACAGCCAGGATGGGGGACTCCACCACCTCCCTGGGCAACTCATTCCAGTCCCTGATCATTCTCACTGTGGAAAACCTTTTTCCCAATGTCCAATCTAAATCTCCCCAGTCTCAGCTTGAGACTGAGAGATGCAGGATTTGGGGTGTAGGCAGAGTTCCTCTAATAGAAGTTAGGTGCCCAAAATACCAAGTTCCCTTGTCTCTTGTGCCAAATTGTGAATGTGTAATCATTCATCTGAGATAAAAACAAGTGAAATGGCAGCACAGAGCCTCTCAGAACTGCTTTTGAAAGCTAGAGTTTGCAGTAGAGGAGAAATAATGATGACAACAGTGGCCCTGTTTCTAGACTTTGAATTTATTTCCCCACTAAATAATTATCAAATTAATTAAATTCTGTTAGCATCGATGGTGGTGGTAAAATTTGTCTTGAGTTTAATGGGACCTGGAGTTTGACCCTGAACTTTTCTTTTAGCCCTCCCTTTAATGCAGATATTTCATTTGGAAGCTTGTAGTCAACTGATGATATTTGTAGGAAAAACTGCAAACACTGAAACCAAAATTTCAAAAACTTGCCCTGTATTCTAAGTCAGTCAATACAGTTATGTGCACCTAAAAAAAAAAAAAAGGTAAAAGTAATCCTCAGCTTACTGTCAGTGACAAATCTCCTTTAAATACACTTATTTGATACATTTGGTCATGCTCTTGTTAGCTGAAAATGCCAATCACGTGAGCAAGATGTATTTTGGAAGCGGAGTTCTATTGGCACAAATAATTTTGGATAATAGTTATAGATAGTTGCTGGAGGAAATTAATATGGGTGGGGACTGACATCACTGGGTTCCAACTACATGTTCAAATCAACCCCATCCTGCAGAGGAGCACTGGCATGTGTGAGAAGTCAGTGTCACAGGCTGCCCATCAGTTCCTCCTCCCATTGTCCAGATCTTACAGCTGTCAGACCACATGAAACTTTGATATAGGAGCTCAAGGCATAGGGCCACTTGACCACTGCATTTCTGTGTAAGCAGAAGTAATATTCCTCATTCTGTTATTTTTCTGAAGGAGAGGTGAATAATTAACCATACACTTTAATTGATAGAACCTCCAAACCCAAATTTTCTTCAAACTTTTCAAGTTGTTTATTGTGTTGATTATTTTTTTTAACACCAGCTTAAATTTTAGCCTCTTCTTTGATTATGAATACATAGATATGACTATGAATACATAGATATGACTATGAATACATAGATATATAACTATGAATATATATCTCTATATCTATCTATGACTATGAATATATATATATATATTTGGCTTCAGAGAGCAGAATTGTTAGTCCAGAAGATGGAGGCTTTTGATTATTAAGGCACATAATTCATTCAAATTAACTGTAGTTGAAGAGTGGTTTTGGTTTTTTTTTTTTCCTTTTCTAAATACTCCATCCAGAAGAAATAGAGAAGTGGAAAGCCTTTACTATGAACAGATGGATTTTGTTAGCTGTATTTCAGGTGGTGCTGAAGTGTGTCTGCCATGCATAGCTTGAGAGACTGAGGGTTTGAAGGACCAAGCCGGTTTCATCCTAGGGTTTGAAGGACCAAGCTGGTTTCATCCTAGGGTTTGATGGACCAAGCCCATTTCACCCTAGGGTTTGATGGACCAAGCCCGTTTCACCCTAGGGTTTGATGGACCAAATGGGTTTCCACCCTGGGGTTTGATGGACCAAATGGGTTTCCACCCT
>VWZE01019175.1:16999-33122 GCA_013396675.1 Eubucco bourcierii | reverse complement strand
CCGTTTCACCCTGGGGTTTGACGGACCAGGCCCGTTTCACCCTGGGGTTTGACGGACCAGGCCCGTTTCACCCTGGGGTTTGACGGACCAGGCCCGTTTCACCCTGGGGTTTGACGGACCAGGCCCGTTTCACCCTGGGGTTTGACGGACCAGGCCCGTTTCACCCTGGGGTTTGACGGACCAGGCCCGTTTCATCCTATATTTCCATCAATTACAGAATGAAAGCTTCAGTCACGTTATCAGTTAGCATCTACAGAATTTCGGATAGCTGTTAACAGGGGCTGAGTGATTCTGCATGGAATCCAGAGCCGTTCACTGATGCTGTTTTCAGAGCAATTAAATCTGTCATTTGCCTCCAGTATTTGCTGAAAACAAATAAAAATTCAGCATCTGAGAGATCACAGCAGGGTATTTTGGTTGCTACTGAACGTTTGCCAGAAGAAGATGTGGTTATGATGATGCTAAGCTTATGGTTAACAGATTGGAATTATCTTTGAAACTAAGCATGCAACTTTGCACAATTCTTTCTCTCTTGAAGGACTGTTAAGTACTTAAATTTTTTTTTTTAAGCCTTTTCTGCCTGATTCTGCAAGAAGTGCAGGTAACTCCATGTTCACCATAGGTGACTTCAGTTCCATTTGTAGTATCTGTCATACACTAAATCATACCTAGCAGTGGCAGTAAGTTAAATTTATCTTCCATGTTACAAAACCATAAAGGATGAGAAAAAGCATATCATGATTTTGTTTTCTGGTATGTGGTTATTATATTTAAGATGTCAAAGAATTCATATTAAGTAGTTGAATGAAGGTATTTTATAAGGTAATGATTCTGCAGATGTTAAATTGTGCATCTCTTGCTAAAGCATCCAGTGAGTATTGCGTGGGTTCCATACCATCTCAGCAGCAGAACTGCAGAGTACTTGTTCCAGTATTTAAGAAAGATGTTGAGGTGCTTAATTGTGTCTAGAGAAGAGCACCAAGGCTGGTGAAGGGGCTGGAGCACAGCTCTGTGAGGGGAGGCTGAGGGAGCTGAGAGTGTGCAGCAGAGGAGGCTCAGGGCAGACTTCATTGCTCTCTACAACTACTTGAAGTGAGGTTGTAGCTAGACAGGGATTGGTCTCTGTCACTCAGTGACAGAACAAGAGGACACAGCCTCAAGCTGTGCTGGGCCAGGTTCAAACTGGATGTTAGGAAGAAGTTCTTCATAGCAAGAGTGATTGGCATTGGAATGGGCTGCCCATGGAGGTGGTGGAGTCCCCATCCCTGCAGGTGTTGAAGAGGAGGCTGGATGAGGCACTTAGTGCCATGGGTTAGTTCATTAGAAGGTGTTAGGTGATACGTTGGACTGGATGATCTTCCAACCTGGTTAATTCTGTGATTTTGTGTGATTCAGTAGAAGTTCACACTAACAAATCAGATCTTAACCTACTCATCTTACTGCCTTGTCCTTTGTTGCTGGAAAGAGTGACATGTTGAAGTGTTACGGAACAGTGATGATGCGAAGGAAAAATCATTATTTTAAGTCTACGCAATAAGAAGAAGAAGTAAAAGGAATCAATAAGCCCAATTGAATTCTGTATCCCCCTGGACAGGTCAAGTCTGCGTAGACATTGCTTAGCAATCCAAGCTCTGTCACAATGTTGCTGCAGTTTTGTAGCCTAGGTAGAACTGTACACAGCTGTAGCTATCCTGTCTGCCAGAGAAGTCCTGCCTTCTATTTGAAAAATTAAACAGATGCATAATCTTGTACCTAATTAAGGCAATAGGATACCAAGGTCTTGTAATGACAGGACGAGGGACAATGGGTTTGAACTGACAGAGGGGAAATTGAAACTGGATGTTAGGAGGAAGTTGTTTGCAGTGAGGGTGGTGAGACACTGGCACAGGTTGCCCAGGGAGGTTGTGGCTGCTCCCTCCCTGGAGGTGTTCAATGCCAGGTTGGAGGAGGCCTTGAGTGACCTGTACTAGTGGGAGGTGTCCCTGCCTATGGCAGGGGGTTGGAACTAGATGATCTTTGAGGTCCCTTCCAACCTTACCATTCTATGATTCTATGCCTTTTTAACATCCTGATCTTGTCTTACTAGGAAAATCACAAAAGCGCCCCAAGTTGGTGACAACACTGACATTTAACCTGCCTGTTTCATTTGTATCTTATGAAGTTTTTTAAAAAAAAAGAAAATAAAATTAGAGACATTTTAGTGTACACTTAAACCAATTTGAGAGGAACTAACTCTTCATGAGAATTTTTGCTGTGGTTAGTTTTCCAGTTCCAATTAGCTGGGTTTCCATGCTTTGTATGAAACCGAGTGGAAGAATTTCCCTTTGGTTTATGCCTCAGGTAACCCTAGAGAAGTGAGAGCATGCTTTGCCATGTTCTACTTACCATCAACTCTTAATGTGCATTGTGGTTTGATATTTTGTCTGGTTATCAATATGCTTACAAGCCTGCTATTAATGGCTTTATGAGTGCTAAATACACCCCCACGTTTGCGAAGATAAAGTGACTCTCTCAATTTTGACAATACTTACCATTAGAAAAGCTTTAAAGTCAACAATCACCTTATTAAGGAAGGAGTTCAGGAATGGCCTTTGGTCATTCTCAGCATGTTTCCTTCCATTTAAGAGTGAAAAGAGAGATGATAATGTTGTGCCTGGACTTGTCCATGCAGAGTTTAGGGTACCCTGGGGTTTTTGCATCTAACTGTAAAACAAGCTATAACATGCTTATCCCTGATTCTTTTGTTTTTCTTTCAACCATTTCAGGGCCCTGCAGGAGTCATTAAATCAAAACTTCATGCTGATTGTCACCCATCGAGAAGTCCAGCGGGAGTACAACCTCAACTTCTCAGGAAGCAGTACCATTCAGGAGGTGAGTGCTGATTCACAGCTGAAGAATAAATGTAGCTCATTATAGCTAATGCCAGCTCTGTTAAAGAGGGTCTTGATGGATATTCCTTTATTTCATTAGTCCTTTTTTTTGTTTAATCAACTGGATTGTCAAGACTGCTGTGATTTGATTAGGGAACTTGGCCTAAAAAAGGTTTCCTTTTAAATTATGGAGAAAAGATGTCTCTTTTTATATTGTAGCAGCAAGGTATTTATTGAGTTGTTCTAGAGTGATGAGGAAAGGCAGTCATTCAAATTATATTTTATCTTGGAGCCCCTTCACTCTCCCTCTGTCTCCCCTCCTTTTAACCAGCTCCATCTCAATTTTGCAGGCACTCCTACCATGCCTGGTGGCTGTCGTAGTGCTGCAATCCTTAGTGCCTTGGTAGACAGATGGATTTGTGTGTAATGGATGTCACTGCCGTTCTGTAGGATGACCAGCAAGGGGTGATGTTGTAGAGAACTTCAGAATTAAGTCCTATAGGAACAAACACCTTTAATCTGACTCTGGACTTTGTGAATTTAGATCAAGCAGGTCCTCACTTATTTTTTAAAACTCCTTTCTAAGGCCCAAGGTTGTTGTCTAGTGCACCATGGTCTATCTAAAGCCATATGCTTGGGTTTATTTTCCATACAAGCCACTAACTACTGGAAACAGGACAAACAATCTAGAAATGTGAATCTTCAGAATTCACATTACAAAATATTAAGATCAAATGTTTGCTTTTCAAATTAAATGTATGTTTGCTGTCTCTCTAACACTTGTCAGTCTTGTAGTATTGAACAGATTTTGTTTTTCATGTCACATGCTGACATTGTAGGCAGAATTATTTTAAGTTCCCTAATATTAGCTATAAGTGCATTATTTCACACAACAATGAAAAATTATTGTTTACTGTTTTCGTTTTGTATCATATTACTCTTAAGGTTTAGATATTAATCTTTCCTCTCTCTGAAAGCCTGTTTTCCATTTTTCTTATTCCAACTTATTATAGTAAGCTGTGGTTTGTTCTTTTTAAAATCACCTCAGTGAACATACTTGCATCAATTTGCTGTTTGATGGGCCAAGCTTTGACTCTTTACAATGAAAAAAATGTGAATATGTATGGAAATGAATGATCAGAATATTTAGCTTTAATTTTGAAGTGGTGAGATTGTAAAAGAAAACCCATGTATGCTTTTTTTTTTTTTTTTTTTTTTTTTTTTAAATCTGTGCTATATCAGTTATTATTTTGCTTAAAGGAACCAGAAAGCTGTGGTTGTGCATGGGAATTTAGGCTGCCTCTGCATGCGCTGAAGTTTTCTTGTTTGTTGGTAATGGCAGGTTACAGTCGGGATGCTAACTACCGTGTAAAGTTAATGTAATTTAAAAGTCAGTTGTGGCTTTCCCTATTAAACAACCCAAGTCCTAGAAGAGCCCCATACCACTCCATAACCAGCATGAACATCACACCTTTCCTTGCATTTCTGTCTTGCATCTGCCTATTCATTCGCTGCTGGAAGGGGCTACCCAGGGAGGTGGTGGAGTCACCATCCCTGGAGGTGTTCAAGGCGGGTTTGGATGTGGCACTTGGTGCCAGGGTCTAGTCTTGAGGTTTGTGGTAACAGGTTGGACTTGATGATCGTTGAGTTCTCTTCCAACCTTAGTGATACTGTGATACTGCATATGATAGAGTGTATAAAGCTTTGGAGACCATTTCAGAGGCCAAAATGAAAAGAGAACTCTAGACCTTGTGCAGCTGATGCTGAACAGGTGGATATTGTCTGTCTGTACAAAGCCTCCTGCAAGCCAATGGGGATTCAGCTGAGGTAAAAGGTGAACATTTGTATAATCACAGAAAACAAGCACTGGTTTATATGTCAACTCCCTAGTGACTTTTTAAATTTTTTTTTTTAATCTTAGAGTGAGCATTGTCACAAATGCTTGATCAGTCTAGTTCGTCTGTGTGAATTGGAGGAATTTATGATTGCTTGTCTTGTCTTCTCTCCACGGATTGTTAGATAAGGATGTTTCCCCCCCCAAGTATTTTTTTTCTCCCCTCTTTTGTTCACACTCGAAGAAATCAATAGTTTACTTCTTTCTGGCCTGTTTTTGTCATTGTGGAAAAAGCTCTTTGTGCGTTGCAGCTGCCAACCACAAGAGGGCAGGAAGGACTATTCAATTACTACCTAAAAATGCTGTTCACTGTTTTCAAATTAGCTTCTGGTATATTAACAAAAAGGAGTATAATGGCCAAGTTATTGTTTGATTTACAGATAATTGGCATATTGCAGGGAGGAGACTTAATTTCACCCTTTTAAATTAAAAGGGAGATTTAAAAAGACATAAAATATTCATTAATGTTCAGTGATTATAAAGCAGTGGCATATATTTATTCTACCTTTATTACTGTTTCGATGGGAAAATACTGCAAATATTTCAGAAATCGACTTGGCCATACTGACAAGTTGAAATGTTTAAGCAGTGTTAATGCAATCTACTCACACATTATATCCTATGCAGAAAGATTCAAAATGACTACATCAATTATTTAAAGAAATACTTAAAATTCTATAAGTGTTCTGCTGCTTGCCACAGTTGGGTGCAACTGTCACTCCAGGGCTAGTTTAGTTTATTGTTGTTATTAGTATGGTGAATTTTAAGGAATAGTTATTTTTTTTTCCACCCAAATGTCTCAAAAAAAACAAAACAAAAAAAAAAAAAAAAAAAAAAAAAAAAAAAAAAACAAACACCACAAAACCAAAAAACAAAACCCAACAAAAAAACCCCAAAAAAACCAAAACCAACTAAAACTCAACCCCACCCTTTTCAAACTGTCAAATAGAGTTTTGCAATGGATATTAAATATAAAATCCAGTGAGCTCTTGGATGTGCTTCCCTAAGATACTATTGCTTCAGTTCTGTGGTGCCTTTTTTTTTTTAAATTGTTCAAAATGCATGTTTAATAGCAAATAGTATCTGGATTAATTGTTATTTCAAATCAGTCTTGGTGTGTAATGGGGAAACAATCTGACAGAGCATTCTCTGAGAGCAGCCTGAAGCTGTAGCACTCATATCTGCTTCCACAATTTCTCACGTATCAGTTCAGTGGTTGGCTTTTGGACGTTCCTTGAAAAAGCTTTATCTAAATCTTCAACTGTCATTCTTTATCTGAACCTTCAGCTGTTTACATATAAACAATTATTTTCTCAGTTTAAAAAAAAAAAAAGTTACATTTAGTTATACTGATGTGGGATTATGAGTCTATAGGGAATGTTCAGAAATGAAATAAAAAGTCAAACCAACCTCATCCAGTATGCTGGATATTGAATTATTTTATTTTTTTTTTCCCAGTGAATTGGATGGGAGGCATTTTTAGCTTGGAAAGTTAACAATAATGTGTTGGTCTAAATTGCAAATTAATCTGTGTCCCAAGTTTCTGATGTCTGTTTGTTCTTGTAAAACGGTAGTGTTAAATTAGTTCTGGGCAGATACTGTTCTGGGAAATATGATGGATACTTTTTTTTCCCATGGTTTGCATTTTAAAGTGGAAAATTAATAGGTTTTGTACCAATCTGAAGACTGTAAATGAGCACATTTCTACTGTATTATGTGGTTAAATAAGGACCATTCTAACAAATTGAACTCCTAATACTTACAAGACCAAAAGGAGTTTCCTGTCTGAATACTTTTTATTCTGCCAAGACTGTTTGTAGAGGCTGTCTGTAATTGCAGTGAGAGAATGTTGAAGTTTTAATTTGAGTAGCTGTGTGCTAAATTAATACAATTTTTATGAAGTTGGTCTCATTTAGCAATGAACAGCTTCAATTTTTTTGCACGTTGTAGTTACGTTACTTGATGGAAACGAAGGAAAACCCCTTTCCAAGTGGGGCATATTTACATGTTTCATGTAATACAAGTTTGTGTTCTTACCCTTAGCTAGACAAAATAATTGGTGAAGAAATTCCTTGAATTTGAGTTCTTCTCACAATAGCATACTCCATACTTTCTGTTGTTCGAATCAGTGGCATAAGAAGAAAAAAAAAATTATTAACACACTGGATAACTCTGTTAAAAACAAGGAGTTTGCCTGTTTTGCTGCTTTGAAGCCTTTTGGTGATTGCTGTGTGCAGGATTGCAGAAGTATCTGGTGTATACAAGCCGTGGCTGGTAGAGGGTGGATGAGTTAAACATGCAGAAACCCCAGGCCTCTTGTAGATTGGTGATTTTATTTGTAACTGCTGAGAATTCCTGTTGAGAATACTAGGTAAAGCATGTACTGGGCACTATAATTCCTAGTAAAACATAAAATCTGTGCAAACAATGCAAAGAAGATGGGTCTTTAAATACTGGCTGCCTCTGTGTAGCTGCATCTGCTCTTTATTCCGTTCCTTTAGCCAATAACCTAATCGGAGGCGAGCTGCTTAACATCCCTGTCACCTGTGATAGGTAATATATTTGTTCTTTGTTCCCTATAGACGTACTGGCTAAGGTGGAATATGAAATGCAATGTATCCAATAGCACTCCAGGCAGGAGGAGGAGGATCTGTTTGTGCATACAACTGCTCAGGCTGAGATAAACTATAAATTCTGCATTGACAGACCCTAATGAGTTTGAAGTCCTTTGTGCTGAATTTCTAAAAAAACTTTTTTTTTTTTTTTTTTTTGACAAGAGTTTAAATGTGAAAGAAGATACAAACCATTTAGCAAACATGCAGGCAGAAACCTTATCTTAGAGGCTTAAATCAATGCAATAAATACAGATAAGCAGATGAATTACTTCCGGCACGCAGAGAAATAATCCAGGTCTTGCAGCTTTGTCTTGCAGCTTTTTCAGATGTAGTTTTTGAACATATAAAATATGTTCAAGATGATTGTTACTGAGATTGTCCACTGTTAAGGTCAGACAGTGGCATGGAGACACTATATATATATATATGTGTGTGTATATATATATGTATATATATATATGTATGTATGTGTATATATGTATATATATATGTATGTATGTGTATATATGTATATATATATGTATGTATGTGTGTATATGTATATATGTATATGTATGTATATGTGTGTGTGTGTGTGTGTGTATGTATGTATATATAAAGTTATTCTTTTTAATGCTGTAAGCAAGTAATTACCAGACATATCCAAACAAACATGGCAGATATAGTCACAGTTTCAGAAACAGGTTTTTTTTGTAATATCTTGTGAGGATTTTTACTTGCTTTAAAAATCATCCAAAAATATCCTTAACACTGCTACAAATTCTGTAGCTACCTCTTTTTTTTGCTGTTTCCTATTTTGCTGTGTATTTTTTTGCTATTTAGTGCAGAAGGTGCACAAACCTTCTGCGCTAACGTTCAGTTCCTCTTTTAGCATCAGAGAAGCTGCTAAAATATCTTACTGCTGTACCGATGGTACTGGAGAGCCATGATGTGTGTGTGTGTGTGTAAAACTTGACCATTTTGTTTGCTTCTTAAAGAAACTCGTGGTGTAAAAAATACATTCAATTTATAGCAAGTGGTATACATAATTTAAATGTCTATCAGTGTGATACGCTCAGTGTTCAACAGTGGTAAATGAGTATTGGCTAGCTGGCTAGGTTTTGGCTTTTTTTGAACAAGAAGAGAGGTGGGGGGAAAGAAAAATCTGTTTCCCTTTAAACTAAAATCAACTTCTAGATGTGTTTGTTTTCCCTTCATTGAAAGAAGATGCACATCGCTAAGCTAAAATGTGTTTGCTGGAAGAGATTCTTGATAAAACTTCCTGTAAATTGTCGTGGTTTAGGCTATCTGTGAAAAGGAAGTTCCTTGGGAAATCAAGAGAAAATACCATTTATGCACCTGTTCGAAAGTGATAGCTTTATTAGGCAGTTAAAATATCTTAATACCTGACTGTAGAGATGTGGTTTGGAAGGGATCAGCCTGCTCAAGATATATAACTAGTACTCCTTTTCTTTTCATGCAACAGAAACAGCAATAAGAGATGAAGCAAGGGGCACTCTTCTACTCCTCTATTAATTATGAAGCTTAATATATTCCTGGCAGAATGTTTCATAACCTGTAATTTGGTTTTGGTAGGTTTCGACGTGCATATCATTACAGAAACGATCTTCAGTTATCAAAAACTAGTAAACATGGACATTTTTATATGCAAGAAAAGGCTGAGAGTAAATAATTGCACTGGTGACCAATACTGTAATAATCCTGTTTTACAATATGCACTTGACAGGTTGTAATAGTGCTAATTGAAGAGACTAATTCACACTTGCTTCATTCTATTCAAAGGCAAAATCAGCAGCTTGTTTTGCTTTTGACCAGATGGTCCTGATGAACACCTACTGTGCACTTTAAGTGCTTTACTAGAATTACAAAGGCTGGGGGCTGCGTCCGACTCAAAATGATTTGAGAAGAGAAAAAAACCTCACTGCTCAATGGATTTGGTGCAACTAAATTAATTCTAGTGGACCCATTACACATTGAGCCCCCTTTTCAAAGTGCTGAGCCTCCTCGTTTGTTCTGTAGCAATGAGAAAGTGAAAGGCAGATTACTGCAAACAGAAATAAAAAAAAAAAGTGCTGTGAAAAGGAGAAAAGAGGCCTTGAAGCCTTTTCATATCATTTGGGTTTTTCAAGTGCGTTATTTTTGGGGAGGGTGGATGTATGAAAAGCCAATTGGAGGTTTTTTTGTTTTAAAGTGCGCTATTTAAGTACTATGAATATAAAGGCAAGAGCAACAGTTGACTGAGTTTACTGTGGTAAAGCTTTGTGTCCAAGGATGAATCAAATTCATTATAGTCAATGCTTTGTATTTTCATATGAATGTAGGGTTAGTTTCACAAGACTGTGTCTGTTTAGGATAATTATAATTTAATATTTTCCTTTCATAAAGTTATCACTGTAGATCTCTAAAATTTGCTGAGAGCGAGGCTAGTGCTTGAATAAATTTAGAAGCAGCCAGAGAGTTTAAAACTCCAAAGGAAGCTGTTTGATTTCCAAAGGAAGGGCAGACATGTTCCAATAGCATCGAAGCACAGATTATTATAACTAATTAGAAGTCACACATCTGCTAGCTTTCGATGCGTCAGCGCCTGTAGTTTTGTCTGTGTTTCTATCTCCCTTCTTCCTTTCTCTCGTTCTCTGTCTCTATTACATTGCATCAGTAAGTGTAGTTGGATTTGAGAGGAGCTCTCAAAGGATGAGGATCCATTTATTTGAATTTAGAAGTAATGAGGGGAGTCATTGTTATATAATTTTGGTTATAGATTCGCCTCCCTAAATGCTCAGTCATGTGAATTGTCCTTATTTTAGAAGTAATCACGTTGAATTGAGTGGCTTTGCTCATGTAATTTAAGGATGCTAAGGATTTTGGGGATCAAGACCTAATTTAAAAGCCTGAATTTTTGAAAAAAACCTGCAATTAAAACCATCCCTTGTTATTCTGATTTCGAGTATTTGCTATGTTTTACTTCTGGGATGGAGAATTTTTATGCAAGGCTTCTATTATAATGCTGGCTATTAAAAAAGGTGTTGGCATGAAATGACAAGAAAACTGAAGCAGCTTTAGGAACATATTAAACAGCTATGTCCCTAGTTCCTGTGCTGTATAAAGTGGAAAGCAGCGTTGTGGAGCTAAATAGCACAGCACTGCTGTCTGTATAGATGATAATAAAGTTGAATCAACAATGAAAAATGAAAGTTAGCAGTTTTCTTGCAATTAAAAAAAAAAATCACAGCTTGTAAATGGAAGTGTATTAGAACATGATTTAACCTTTCTATCCTCTGTTAACTATATGATCACTTGTGTTATTGCATCATATACACTTATATAATAAACCCCCAACAATCCTTGAATTGCTGATTTGTTTTCAAACAATGACATTTTTATTTGTGCAAATTATAGTAGGCACAGTGTCCTCTCATGTTTTCTCATCAAACAACCCAATTATACTTATAAATAGTGAGGTGCTAATGAACTGTTGTTCTGGAAAAGTTGTTGTTTGGGTGGGTTTTTTTTTGTTGGTTTTTTTTTTTAACTTGAGTAAGAAAGGAAACACTTCACAATTTTACAGTGCTTGCTTGGTGGAAAAAAATATTTGAAAATATTGTACTTCTGTAAATCATGTTGGTGCTATCACTCTTAACTACACAGCAGAAGCTAATCTGTAAACCCCTTCAGTTCATACAGAGCACAACCAGATTCACCACATTGTAAGTGGCTCACTTAATTGGGAACTGATGATTTGCTTCTCTTCATTGAGTTACAGAAATTGTTTTTCACTGAGGGTGGATATTTCAGTTTATAGTTTACTGGTGCATTCATGTCATAGAAAGAGGACTTTTTTTTTTTTATTTTGAATGGTTGAGGTGATGAGGATGTTTAGCATAGCATTTGTGGAAAGTCAACACTGAAATGGTCAACGGTAGCTTGGCAGCAGGGTAAAGCTAGTGATGCACTGCAAGGCTTTGTAATTGCTATGCAAAGAAAATTCTCAATTGCTGTTTCAAATGTGAATTAATAATGCTTGTCTCTGTCCTGCCCTTAACATCTTGGTAAAGCAGTGTGCTCCTTCTCTCTCTTTAGTATAAACCTGTTTCTTACTATTTTTCAGTTAGCTTCCTCTATCTGTATAAAACACCTCGAAAAGTTATCCTTTTATTTTAGTACCAAGAATCCTGGGCACAAATTGAAGAACCTTGCACTCATTTAAAAGATAAAGTGACCTCATAATCACCCTCAAGAAATCCCTGTTACTGTTTTTAAAAAGGGTTATAGAAGCTCTTGGCAAACATTTGCAATAAGTGGCAAAATTTATGCCTTGCTTTGTGATAGTTGCGTGACCAGACAGTGGGGTATAGGATTGTTTTAAGGTTTTTACAGCTGCAGGCAAAAAGCATCTGTTCCTAGAAAAGCCTTCATTGTTTAATTTTGACACTGACTTTTCCATGCTGCTCGTACCAGTCTCTGGATTAGGTGCCACTAAGATAAAATTTGTTTTAAGTTGGTCTCAAATGCAGCTGTCACTATACATGGCCTTGTAGCTTAGGCAAAGTAGACATAATCAAAACAAGCATTTTTGGACAAGGTCATCTGGGTAGACTGCAAAAGCTCAGAGCAGGATTTTGGACAATATTGTATCTTGTGGTCATTAACTCTAGTGTTTGTTTAATAATTCTTCTGGTGGTCACTAATGTGTATGACTGCCTCAAAAAACAGTGAATGAGAGGGATTTTAAGAAATGTCCCTGTTTTTCCTTTTGCACATAGTTTACAGTGTATTTATTTTGTTGGAGCATTTGATACTGAGCTTGGTGGTATCCAATAACATGTACTGTGTGTGCTTACATCCCCATATCTGCACAGTAAAATGGACTGATTTACAAAAATCAGGGAAAACTGACTTTTTTGGGGTTTTAAAATGTTTTGAAGGAGCTTCCATTTCTTTCCTTCAAAGTTTCCAGCGAATTAAAAATGAAAGAGCGCTTCATTTTATGTATCCCAGAGTTGTGTTAATTTCTACCCAGCTGGTCTAAAATGATTGATACAAAGCCAAATTTGTGACTGCCTGCATTACAAAGTCTGTAATTTGCTAATGAATTACGATAATAATCTTTCATCATACATGAAAGATTTAGACAAACAATTTACTAACTATATAGTTTGATCACAATTTTTGGGTTTGTACCAAGCCTTGAATCTGCTTTATTTTTTCCCTGCCCAGCTCAGCAGACCAAAGTTAACTTATTCTTGCCTTGGTTTGAAATCTGCAATGCTAGAAGATGATGATGGACTGCAGAAATGATATAAGCTTGTGTAGTAAAACTCCATATTTAAGGTGTATAAAAAGCAAACCACCAAGTTTCCAACTAGAGAAGCATCACAGTAGGCATGGCACAAGTTGTTTGGAACTCTGCCTACTGCTGAAGGGACACAGAGATAAATGAAAACAGGGCAGAAGTATCTCTCAAGTTTAAACCTCTACTGGGTGTAGTGGAGGCAAGCTATTTAAAACACAGTTAGGCAAAGTCATAGTAGCAAACTAGGCTTAAAAAGAACAGAAAACTGAGTCCTCTAGTGGGTATAGTGGAGACAACCTAAAGCATAGCTAGGCAAAGTCATAGGAGCAAACTAAGCTTAAAAGAAATAGAAAAGAGATTGAGCCCTCTATTGAGTATAGTGGAAGCAAACTAAGGCATAGCTAGGCAAAGTCATAGGAGCAAACTAGGCTTAAAAAAAACCCCAGAAAACTGAGTCTTCTATTTGGTATAGTGGAGGCAAACTATTTAAAACATAGCTAGGCAAAGTCATAGGAGCAAACTAAGCTTAAAAAGATCAGAAAACAAACCAGAATCCTCTACTGGGTGTGGTGAAGGCAAGATACCTAAAGCATAGCTAGGCAAATTCATAGGAGCAAACTAGGCTTAAAAAGAAGAGAAAAGAAAACTGAGTCCTCCAGAAGATGGGCAACTGCCACAAGATCCTGTCAGCCTGAGTGAAGTTTGTGGTTACTTGCATATCACATCAGCAAGTAGTTGACCTTGGACACGCTAAGGACCTTCTGAGAATGATGTTCACAGCAGGACATGAGCACAGTGCCCTCTGACATTTCTTGTTTGCAAATAGCAAAAAAAAAAAAACCCACACGTGCTCTTGAGCTCGCTCTAGAAAGACAACCAACCAACCAAAAAAAACCCTCTGCAAAACCTAACACGTGTAGCCAGTGCTGCCATCCTTCCGTGACTGCTTGACTGTTGACTTCAGTGGGTTTTGGCTTTGTGGATTCCTCTTCAGGCCATGAGTAACCACACACATCGTACTGCATGAAACAAAATTACACAGAGATTCCTTTAGCTGCTATTACATGGAGTATTGTTTGACTGGTTTAAAAAAAAGGGGGGGGAAAAGTAGAAAAACTAGGAGTAAAAGCAAGACAGAGAATGCCATCTGCAGCAAGGGCTGGTAGTGTGGCCTTGTGAAAAGGTAAGGGAAGGAGCTTTGTGGTAGGTGCTGACTGAAAAAGAGGTTGAACCACAAGCAAAGGTTTTTTGTTTTTTTTTTAAATTGTTTTATTATGCTGTTTGGTTTTATCTTACTTTGAATAACCAGCATATGTTCATGAGTTACTTCTCATGGAATCAGGTTGAAAGTTTTTAGGCAATCTTCCCAGACGGTCAAGTGAGTAGAACAGTGCTTTTAAAATTCAATGTGTCTTGGAAGAAAAAGAAGTTATTAAAATATTTTGGGTTCTTGATTTTCCCCTTGTTTGATTGGGTTTTGTGTTGTGGGGTTTTTTTGGTTTGATTGAGGGTTTTTTAAAATTATTTTTGTCTCCTTGGGTTGCCTACAGAAACTCTTCATAGGCTGTACCATATGCAACATAGGGTACTGCTGATGGGTTTTTTTGGGGGAAAATAGCTATAGAATGACAGTAAAGTCTGATTGCCTGGTATCACATGGCATAGCTGTACATATCTTAGTCCAACTCCAACAAAGGGAAATGGGAAAAGGAATTATCAGTCCTAAGAACTGACATAATTGCAGTCATACCATTCACAGCATCAAGGCAGAATGCCAGCACCCTGAATATCTCTGTAAATTCTTCCAGGAGAGGCAGAAAGACAGAGGTTAATATTCTCAAATTAATTTTACTCGTTTCTGATGACAGACCTTTTACTGAACTCAGCAACTCTAAAACAGTAACTGTTACTTAGGGAACATTTTCAGCTATGTTTGTGTCCCTGCAAGCTGAATTTCAGTTCAACATCTCCCGTCTGTGTCTTGCATAAGCTCCTATTTGCACTTAGCCAAAAAAAAAAAAAAGTTCCTCTTTTAAGACAAGAAGGACTTATTCTTGAATAATTCAAAAGTGGGGAGTGTAAGAAGTGCTTGAATTAATCTGGGGAGTGTTTTGTGTGTTGACTATTTCACCTATAACTAACAGTCTCTTTCACTAGCTCTGCTTAAAAGGTCTTGGCTCTTTTTTTATTCTCTGCATTGACAGTGGACTGGCAGAGAAAAGACTAGACTGCAGCTGAGAACTATGACCACAGGGCAGCCTAGGCCAGGACTAAGGCAAACAAAATGGAGAAACTCTGGTGTTTGGGAAAAACAACAAGAGAACAGTGAAAAAGGACACTTTCTTGTTGTACAGAACAGTAAAGTGAAACTTCTCTCCCTGATACAGGATGTGAACAATAAGTCAGGTGGGTCCACGTTAGCATTTCAGGGTTGCGCCTTATGAGACCAATGAAAAGCATTCTGTGAGGTCTGGGTGGGGTGAAAGTGGGTTGGTTTTTTTGGTGAACTAAGAGTAGGCTGAGGTGAAACTTTAGTTGCCAAGGATATGTCTTTATTCTCCTTAAATCTTTCCAGAGAAGAGTTGTAGTTCATCGCGATGTCTGCCTTAGCAGATAGGACAGTGCAATAGGAGGTGTGCATAGGAAACAGTTGATGGTGAGGATCTAACATCCAGGCTATTTTGTTTCTGACATTCAACTAGTAACCATTTCTAGTCTGCCTGTGTGGATTGACTGTTTCTTAGTAGCTGAAATGTAAACATTATGCATCTTCTCTTTTAGTTCGATTCTAATTCCAGCCTACAAGGACTGGATCTGCATCAGTCCTTTGGCGCAAAACAGTGTTTTCAAATGTTACACCACTGGGAAACCTTCTCCGTTGTAGCAGAAACACTGTCATGTTTTAATAATTCTGAAAACAGGTGGTGAGTTCTTGAATGAAAACAAATAGATGAAAGATTAAGTGAAAAGTGCAGCTCCTGTGTGTTTTCAGCTCGCTGCAGAGTAGTCATGCAGGGAATCAACGTGAGCAGAGCAGTAAGACAAACCTTTTGGATACCCCAGAAGGTATAGTTTTCCCTGTCAAGTACATGAGCATTGTGTTTTGTTTATTTTCTTTGTTTTTAAGATGAATTTGAACTAAGGAACAATAAAACTTAGAGATTAAATGTTTCATTCTGAAACATGAATGCAAACTTTTTCTGTTTGAAGCAGAGGATAATTTTACTGTGCAGTGTCAAGTAAGCACCTCTCACCTCAAGACACTGGTATCAGAAGAGAATGGCAAATTCTGTTTCAGTTCTGTTTTTCTCTCTTTTGCCTTACATCAGTTTTTAGGTTGTATCTGAGACTATGCAGTTTTAACTTAGAAAATTTGGCAGTCACCCATCTTTATTTTCACCTCTGTGGATCACTTTGCTTGTGGGGTAAACTCCATCTTTCTCCTTTCTTTTTC
>VWZE01019175.1:0-12976 GCA_013396675.1 Eubucco bourcierii | reverse complement strand
TGTCCCTGCCTATGGCAGGGGGTTGGAACTGGCTGATTCTTGAGGTCCCTTCCAACCTTACCATTCTATGGTTCTATGATATGTATTTGTAAGTACTTTCAAGATGATGTGACATTAAGGTACCTCAAAATCTCCATCCTATATTCTAATCTTTTGGTAGCCTATTTCCAAGCATCACATCTTGGAGAGGTCAAGAGGTGGTGGTATGAAGAGGTTTTTGGTTTTTTTTTTTTATTTTACCTGTATACCAAAGGCTAGAAACAGGATTTCCACCCCACCCCCCCCCACTTATGCAAATGATATTCTAAATTTCGTTGAGTAAAGTATGGATTGATTCCATGTTTTTAGTCTGCAATGAGATGAAAGGTACACATCAGAATGAACTGCAGGTGTGTTTGAATGGCTTCCTTGCTTCCATGAGAGAGTCCTCAGGATATCATCACTAACAAAGCCACCATAGATAAACCTATACTCAGTATCTGGTATCTCAGTCTCTACTTTCAAAACACTGTTGAGGATTTTGGGGAGGAGTGACCTATTTCCCCTCCAGTCTACTCTGCATTTTCTCCATTGCTGTGGTGGCAGATTACACACATTTCCCCTGGTCTGGATTTAAAATTTAAAATGCTGATCTCTCTGACACCATTACCAGCAGCTCTTAGCTTTTTCTTGGCTTTTTGCCATCCCTGCAACCCTTTTTCCTGCTGCTTTTCAGGAATTTGCTTTTACAAGACATCTGCAAGCAAGCTGTTTCTGGGTCTTCTAATCCATTGGGCTGTAATAATGACCTCTTATTTCAAAAGAAGAGGATTTTACAGAAACTATTCCAAATATCTAAAAGGAGTACAAGAGGAGAATACCTGTTTTTTAAATGGGCTGAATGCTTTCATTTTCACATTCACATGTGGAGTTTAGATGTTACTCAACTGGTTTCCCTGCTCCAGTCTGTGCCAGGTTCCTGTCTACATTGCAGCTCATTTCTAACCATTAGCAGGACTGTTGTTTGTGCATCTGTTACTTAGAAACATGAAGCTACTATGTAAATTCACCAAACTTATTGTCAGCAGCCATAGAGTTGTAGAATAGATTATGTTGGAAGGGACCTCAAAGCTCATCCAGTTCCAACCCCCCACCATAGGCAGGGACACCTCCCACTGGAACAGGTCACTCAAGGCTTCATCCAACCTGGTCCTGAACACCTCCAGGCAGGTTGTGGAGCACAGAATCACTGAATGTGATCTTTGATCATATTCAGTGATTCTGCGCTCCGCAGCCTCCTCCCTGGGCAACCTGTGCCAATGTCTCACCACCCTCATTGGAAAGAACTTATCCCTAACTTCCAGTTTCAGTCTCCCCTCTGCCAGTTCAAACCCATTCCTCCTCATCCTGTCATTACAAGACCTTGTCAATAGTCCCTCCCCAGCCTTCCTGTAGGCTTCCTTCAGATCCTGGAAGGCTACTATAAGGTCTTTTGGAAGTCTTCTCCTCTCCAGGCTGCAGAGCCCCATCTCTCACAACCTGTCCTCATGGGAGAGCTCCTGCAGCCCTCTGAGCATTTTCACGATCCTTCATGTGAAGGGATACATAGTTTTGTGGGTCTTTTTTTAATGACTACTGGGTGACAACTCACTCTCTCAGGCAGGGTCACAAGCTATTTATAGAATGGTTTTTAGGTGCTTTTGATAGTGTGTATGCTGAAACTCAGCATCATGATGATGATCACATGTTAACAAGGATACTCAGAGACTTTTCTCCTAGCATCTGGCCTTGCAGAAAGACTCATTCTCTTCTGGTTCATCTGTTTTGAGTGCCCCGGGGTTTATGTGCTCCGTTGATTTGGAACACTTCTGACAAACGAGACCTTGGAGGATATCCTCAGAACTTTCCAGGTAGTGGTTACTCAAGACTGATGTTTTTTACCTCCAGAAACAATAAAAAGAAAGAAGTGCTAATGAATCTATTCTAGACCTTGCATCTCTTTAGCCTGCCTGTTACATACATTCTTGATCTCTTGGATGTGCCTCTAATTGATTTTCTTGTAAATGTTCTCACATAGATCATGAAAGAGGTGATTATGATTTCACTGTCCTGTTTGAAACAATTTTAGATCTAGGGCATATTTCCTGTGGCTCTGTGACCAACAATATCTCCCAAGGCCTTTCAAGTTTCTGGCTTGTTCTTGCTGGACTTAGATCTGTCCTTCCTTCTGAAATCCATGGACCCCATGATATATCTGGATAATTTCAGGGTTAGAGGCTGCTTACTTGCCTCCTCTGGTGGATGTTTTTCCTAACAGGTAGAAGTAGTCCAGGAGACTTGATGAGATCTAGCTGAGTAACCTGGGTTTTGGTAGAAGTCTAGATCCATGTATCTCATGGAAACTTATTCCCAAGGCATACTAAATTATTTCCTGCATCTTGAAGTGCAGAACTCTTGAATATTTCTTAACCACTCATTAAGCCTCTGTCCCATCAGCTCATTACCCATCAGTAGAAAGTGAGATAAAGTATATTTTAAGCATGTGGAAAATAAACTCTGTGCAACTCTTTTGTTAGAATAATAAAACAGGGTGTGCAGGAGCACTTCGTGACTCTTCTCCTATCAAGCACTTAAAAGAAGAGCAAAACTGAAAATATTTCTTTGGGAGATACTGAAATACCTCATTAGATCTTTTTATTGGCTGTTGAGGTGATAATTCTGTAACAGGAATGAAAGTGAAGATAAATTTTGCTTTGATTTCTAGAAATGTGTTAATTTGAGCTGCATAGATCTTTTCTGAGCTTAGTATTTATTATCTGTGAGTATTGTTTTGTCATATGTAGCTTCTAGTTTTAGAGGAAAAAAGTAATCCTGATGGGGACTTAATTTTTTGAGGCACTGAAGCTATTTTTGTATTAATATTTATATTTTTATATCAATATTTAATATTAATAGCATTTTTAAAATAACCTGCAGTATAAGGGATTTTTTTTTCATTGGATAGAGTTCACTGCTTATTTTATTATAGAGTTGCACATTGAGCTAGTAATAAAAAATGGATAGAAAATAATAGGCATGTTTAAATAGTTAAGTTAACCTTTATTCAAATAATTGTTTCAGTGAGATGACAAATTGCAGAGTTAGAATGGTGAGAGCTGTCAGAGTAGCTTTGTATTGTTTTGCTGAAGTGGTCATTATGTTTTCTGTTGTTCTGCAGCATTTGGCTGGTAAACTTTGTAAAGATCTACAGAAGGGGTCTTGGCCCAACACTAATGAAATTGTTTGTTGTATATTCAAGAAGTATTGACCCTTGCCTTTGTAAAACAGCTTTTTGATTTCAACAGCCTTTGGTTTCTGGCTTTACCTGAGCTAGACAGTGAATAAATTCTTACTGCATTGAGACTCACTTGTGCACTTTTATTTTTAATATAAATTTTGGAATTTAAGATGGAAATGTGATTTTGATATAGGGACTACTTACATTTTTAATGTAAGCAATCCTATTCTGTAAGGCAGTCCAGAAGGAATATTGCATTCAGGAAGAATGTCTGAAATACAAAGTGCTGAACCAAGACCTTAGCATGTGTATTTCTGTGAATGCTAAGTTATTCTGCTTCCTGAAAATTGTGCCTCACAAGTTAGTGTAAATGATCTTGGCATTCTTGAGGTTTTGTTGCCTTTTCACACAGGTCAAGAGAGGTTTGTTGATTATCTTCCCAGTTAAAATGTTCTTTCTAATAGCAGTTTCATTTGAACAACCTGGAAATGAGTGGGGAGTAAGAGTGAATGGACTCATCCCTCATCTTGAAAAACTTCAAAGTTGTGAACTTTATGTTTCTCTCTTTTAAGAAATGTTTACAACTTAAAGCTGTGAACTTTTTGTTTCCCTCTTATAAGAAATGTTTTTCTCTAGATGGCTTCTGGAAGTTTTTTACAGTGAGGGTGGTGAGACACTGGAACAGGTTTCCTGGGGAGGTTGTGGCTGCTCCCTCCCTGAAGGTGTTCAAGGCCAGGTTGGATGAGGCCTTGAGTGAGCTGTGCTAGTGGGAGGTGTCCCTGCCTATGGCAGGGGGTTGGAACTAGATGATCCTTGAGGTCCCTTCCAACCTTACCATTCTATGATTTTTTTTTGGTCAGCTTTTGTCATAACTGCAGTTCAAGCATTTGAAGAGGCTTTTGGCAGGAATGTGCCAGTATGCCTTGGATAAAAGGGGTTGGTTCTGCAAAACATGGCTTCTTTTCTTCATGAAAGGGCTACTGGTTGTAAAGAAAATGACTTCAGTGGAGAGGTTTCTATGTGTTTTTTAAATCTCCAAATTATTCTACGTACCAGTTCTATAGAGTCATAGAATCATAGAATGGTAAGGTTGGAAGGGACTCAAGGATCATCTGGTTCCAACCCCCTGCCATAGGCAGGGACACCTCCCACTAGTACAGGTTACTCAAGGCCTCATCCAATCTGGCCTTGAACACCTCCAGGGAGGGAGCAGCCACAACCTCCCTGGGCAACCTGTGCCAGTGTCTCACCACCCTCACTGTAAAGAACTTCCTCCTAACATCCAGTCTAAATCTCCCCTCTGCCACTTCAAACCCACTGCCCCTTGTCCTGTCATTGCAAGACCTTGTCAATAGTCCCTCCCCAGCCTTCCTGTAGGCTCCCTTCAGATCCTGGAAGGCTACTATCAGGTCCCCTCAAAGCCTTCTCTTTTCCAGGCTGCAGAACCCCAACTCTCTCAGCCTGTCCTCATAGGAGAGCTGCTCCCTCTGAGCATCTGTCCATATTTATTGGTTTTGTTTTTTTATTCTCTGGTAACACTTTCCTTTTGTCTTCTTCATATGCACCTGTGTAGAAACTGGACTTCAGGTTTTCCAGTGTAGCTCTTAGCTTAGTGTCTTTAACTCTTTTAAGTATTTTTTTGTTGTTGTTGTCTAATAACTACTAATGGGGAGCAGGAGTTGGAAATAACCCTTTATAACCTGTACAAAGGAAAAGCTGATTTTGACAGTTTGAATGTTTTGGTCAGGTTGCAGCATTTAGTTTCAGTTTCTATTTATTTTTATTGTTTTGTTGTTGTGGGTTTTTTTGTTTGTTTGTTTGTTTTGTTTTAGCAAATGTGGTTAAATATATTTAAATATGCTAAAAATACCATTTTTCATGAAGTCAAAATGAGATTTTATGGCTTCTTTTGGTAAACAGAAAAATGTGTATTTGGATGACACCTTTGCCTGATTCATTTTGTTAACTTGGTAGAATTTAATCTCTGTTAAGACTCACAGTCTTACCATCTTTAACTTTTTAATATCCTGATGAAGATCAATTTTCACCTTACCATGGAAGAGGAGGATAAGGGTATAGCTGACAAAAACATACAGATGTTAACAATAATGGTTCTTGTCCTTTTTTTCAGAAACTCTTAATATCTTTTCACCTGTACTGCCACTGCTGTTAAAGGTGCAATCTGTGTCAATAAAAAGAAATGAAAGAGGCAGAGGTCTTAATATAGTTTATATATACTTATAGTTCCTATATTGAAAAATAAAAGTAAATCTAATATCTGGTTTTTGCCATTTTGTTTTCTTGATTTTTTTTTTGTTTGTTTGTGTATTAGAAACCTACTTCACATTGACTTTGAATGTAAGTACAGCTCTAGCTCTTACAAGACGTGACAGTAAACTCCTGAAAGCTTTAAGCTCTTACAAGATGTGACAGTTAAACTTCTGAAAGCTTTAAAATTCCTCCTAATAAAATTGTTTGGAACACAGGTACAGGGAAGCAGTGCTTTAATACACTTTATAACTTTTATTCTATACCACAGAGAGGAAAAGAATTGTTTGTACATGTTAAATATGTTCTAAATGAAAGATTTTCTCTATCTTATTAAGTAAATGAGGGTTTTTTTTTTGGTTGAAGATTCCATAGTTAAAGATGTAAACCAGCAATTTCTTGCTTCTATAGCACAACGTAGTTCAGAGCTGAGATTAGAGAAACCCTGTAGAGTGGCTAATACTCGAGGGCATCCCCAACTAGAAAAGTATGTGAATTTAGGCATGGGAGGAAGGAAGGATCTGCTTTAAATTTAGTGTGGGGTCACTGAGTCTTAATGATAGATTAAACAAGGGAGGTGGAATAATGAATAGGGGTATGCAATGTGTAGCACTAATACCAGAAGTCCATGGTTTTCACTGGTTATTTAATGTCTTTTCCCATATGTTTCTGAATAGAGCAGGTTATGGCAGAGATGAGCTAAGGAATAGCTTTGTTAATGAATTGTTAAATAGGCTGAATTCTCATTTTAAAAATGTGTATATAGTATAGTCAGGCATCTTCTCTGCATTTATCTTAAACATAGCAATATTGGTAACTGTATTTGTAACTCATTTATGTATATATTCCTAAAACACACTGTGCAGATTGTCTGCATGATTTTCTTTTCCATTGTGAAACTAACAGCCTTTGCTAAAGCTGAAACCAATTTCGGATTCTTTCTGAATATTGATGCAAAGAAAAACCCCAACAGAAGTGGTAGGCATGCAAATGAAATGGAGGAAGTATAATGCCGACAGCTCAACAAACCTTACAATTTATTTTAGCTTGAATTCAAAATAATGTTAATAGACTATCTACTCAAACTCAACCACACAGAGTAGTTCTTACATTCATACATGATTGAGAAAGGTACCACAATTTACTTTAGTGTTGAGTCCATGCTGAGTTCAGCATGGAAGTCTTACCAACCTGATACCAACAACCTGGGTGAACCTAGCAAGTCAACACTTGAGTTAATGATGGGCTTCTGGGTTATTGATGGGTTTCTGGGTACCAAATATTCACTTTTGTGTGCTAAAGGCATCAGCAAGTCTTTAGAGAAATGCACAGTGTGTGTATGTTTTTCTTTGGGGCTGCATATGTGATTGCAAGCTATACAGAAATGTAACCTCGTGTACTTTGTGTAGTATAGTATTGGTGAAAATGTAATGGATGAGACCTTTCAGTGGCTCATGTTCCTTTTTTAGATGCTCCTTGTTGGTTGGCACTGGGAATTAAAGTGTTGCAAAGTGCCTACCTATCTCTTCACTAAGCAGCAAGCTTAGTGATCTTTAAAGGTAAAAGTGGTGGGAAGAGGTAGGAGAAATATTGAGGCTAGAGGAGTGTGAGAGGATTTCTCTACATGAAAGTCCTGCGCAACTCTGCACAATTGTGGTGCCTTGCTTCACAAGATTGATACCTTGAACTGCTTTTCCATATAATCTCTACACTTGCAAATATTTTGCAAAAGTTTGAATAGATTTTATGTTGTCTCTAGCGACTATAGAATATGCTCTCTTATAAAAGGTTATGTTATCCATTGTCTAGAATTGAGACAAGTGAAAAACACCCAACAGATTACCAATTTTGTGACACTGCTTTGCAAGCTGAAATTGGTAAGCTGACTGCTCAAAATGATTGTTTGAAGCACATAGCTTTGCAACAATCAGGTTTTTACTTTGAAACATCTTTGGGTAGGAATGGAGGAAAATACTGATGAGGATGTGTTAAGGAGCATATGTCTTTGTAAATGATCTGAGATTCATGAGGAGCAGCAGGATTTAGTCTCTCGTTGGACCAAAATGGACAGAAAGTTGGAAAAAGGAAAGGCCTATTTTAACTGAAGAGACATATGTTGCTCCTTACTACAACTAAATGCAGTAAGAATGGGAAATCTAACTTCCATTCATCTCCTTATTAGTTCTTAAAGTTGCCAACTGTTTCAGCATTTATTGATATGACTGGAGGGCTGCAGCAGCTCTCCTATGACGCTACAAGATTTGGGACTCTTCAGCCTGGAGAAGAGAAGGCTTCCAGGAGACATTAGAGTAGCCTTCCAGTGTCTGAAAGGGGGCTACAGGAAGGCTGGGGAGGGACTATTTACAAGGTCTTGTAATGACAAGACAAGGGACAGTGGGTTTGAACTGGCAAAGGGGAGATTTAGACTGGATGTTAGGAGGAAGTTCTTTACAGTGAGGGTGGTGAGGCACTGGAACAGGTTGCCCAGGGAGATTGTGGCTGCTCACTCCCTGGAGGTGTTCAAGGCCAGGTTGGATGAGACCTTGAGTGACCTGTACTAGTGGGAGGTGTCCCTGCCTATGGCAGGGGGTTGGAACTAGATGATCCTTGAGGTCCCTTCCAACCTTACCATTCTATGATTCTATGATTCTCTTGTAGGTCTCAGAGAAGTTGGGCTGGACAGAAAGTCTGTTTAGTAGTTTGAACTTTGTTTTGCTATCACTTTTAAATAGCTTGCATCTGAGTAACTGCTCTCAATCATGTCCTTAACTTGATAATCAGTAAGTATTAAAGTACATTTTTCTCCAAATTACCAGTGTAACCACTGAGATAATTTATTAGGATTATCTATTAAGTCTAAGTGTGCAATTTATTAGGATTGTGTATTGAGTCTAAGTGTGTAATCCATATGAAGTTACTTGTCTCTTGACTTTTCATCAGCTCAGTCCACGTACAATCTGTTGCCCTGATGCAGTCTTCTGTTCATTTAGTAGACCAACTATTTCAACTAGTGGTTTTCACATGCCTTTTTTCTTTAGTTCAGAGGTCATGGAGGTGATCTTAATAGTTAGACTTTTCTGATTTACAGTATTTTTCTGATATTTTCTAGCTTTTTGCTAGAGATCCCCTAATTCAGCTTGCATATTCCTTAGTATACGTGTCTCAGTTCAGCTTTGTTATAGCCTCTGCAGCAGAATCCAAAATGACCCTCTGGATTTCAGGTCATTTTTCTACCATGTCCTGTGAGGTACTCTGAAATCTTCTGGAAGGTGGTAACTAAAAGTAACATTTTCTGTAATAAAGTGAAGGTATGAGTGATGGACCTCCTGAGTTTGTCCTGCTGTTTTTAATGATGTCTTAAAATGTTAATTTTTAAAAATGGAAATAAAATATCTGCTGTTTCTCAATTTATCAACATTTTAGGACATAAAACGAGCTGGAATAAAAAAAGTATTTATTACGAGTAATGTTATTTAATAAATTTATTAATATTAATTAACAATAAGTATAATTAATAACTAATTAGCAGTTAATTAGCATTAACTGCCTGGCTTTGCCTTTTTTCTGGTTTTTAGGGCAAATTCATGTCTGTCCTTGGGGAAACAAGATTACAAATAGTATTTACCCTTTATTTTGCAACTGGCTGCTTTGTTAAAGAGTAGTTGCCTCTTGATTGTGATCTGTTAATGGCGGACTTGGTAGCAGTTGCCTCTTGCCTTTTGTAATGTGCTTAAAGGTTAGTTAAAAGTTTCCATTGGACTGTGCTTCTTTTAGATTAGCACTTAGCACTACTAAGTGGCACTACTTACTAAGCTACTTAGCACTACTAAATGTGTGTGTGTGTGTATACACACATACATATTTTTCTTCTTTTTTTTCCCCAAATGGCCATTCCTACTGAATAGAAAACCAAGCTAGGGCTTCAAAATGTATCTTTTCTGTGTCAGTACACTGTACCTAGAACAAACAAACACTAAACTTCAAGTTTTTATTTTGTTAGTTGAAGCCTTTCAGGAATTTTCAAATAAAATTGTAAAATTGTTTTGGCAGTCAGTCTTTGTTGTTTGATCTCTTTTAACCCTAATCATATCTTCCTTTCAATCTCTAATGTCACAGCTAGCTCACACTCCCAATTCTTTTATACTCTCTTTCACCTCATGCTTGTATGCTGATAAAATGATTTTTTTTTCCCCCCCTTCTTTTTTTAATACTCGTGTCTCTTGCCTCAAAATCTTAAGAATATGTTTTGCCTTTTTCTTCTATAGGAATTTGTTTCTTCTTTTAACCTTCTATTAAAAAATTCAAAGGGTCGTGTGGTTTGAAGTTCAGAGAGGGGATTATCACAATTAGGTCTCCTAGGCACTAAAGCAATGAATAATAATAATTATGTAGGCTGAACCTGTGTGCAGTGCAGGCCATATAGCAGCAGTTGGTAGCTTCTGCTTTAAATTCAGGAGGCTGTTACTTGGCATTTAGCAATAACAATCTTCTATAATGATAGATAATTTTAGTTATTTAAAGATGGAGGTCAGCAGAGAGTTTCTTAATTCTGTGGAGTTAAAGTGTGCAGGAAAATTGAGACACTGAGAAAGAAAACACTGTAAAGATAGTGAAATGATTGTATATGGAACTTGAATTATAGTGCATAGTAAAATATAACATAGGGGATATACTTAACCTCTGCCACTTGCTGCTGCAGCCCAGGAAAGACCAGATACAGAGTAGTGGCAAAAAAGTATTACCTAGTACTAGAGAGCTCAGAGTAATTCTCAAACCTCAGACCTTGTCTAGACAGGAGGCTGATACTGGGAAAACACCTTGCTAAATGTTTCAGGGAACTTCACCTCATGTGCTTGGAACATCCATCTTTTTAGATTATATTTTGGGTGTAGATATATATTGCATGAAGCAATCAGAAGTTCACATTACAGAAGTGTAGTAAAGTGTAGTTGAAACTTGCTTTGATGTTCTTCTCTATTTTCTTTGAACCACAAATGTCACCCAGTGGACCATTTTATTGTAGGTTGTGGTGTTAAGTCACAAACTTGGCACAGACCCATTAGAAAAGCATCAAGAAGGCTTAGTTTAAAGAGTTTTAAAACACAAGGTCCAGTGAAGGAAATAGGGGATAATGAGGTATTAATAATTTTGAAAAGTAATTTAAAGAGAGGACTGTGAAATAAAAAATTAATTGGAGAACGTACTGTAGTAAAACACACATCTGAGTTCCTATGAATTTAATAAAAGCTCTGAATCACAACTGACTTTTGACTGGTAAGCTTGGGCATGAGAGGAATTCTTTTGAATTCAGTGTGGATTTGAAATATTTAGGTTGGAAGTGTTATTTCCCCCCCACCCCCTACATTTGAGTATATGTGCAAATATAAATAGTTATTTTAGCATAGTGAGTCTTCCTTGGAGAGTTTCAGTGGTATGAAATTCTGAAGAAGCAGACACTGATATTTAAAAATAGCCTGGTTCTGACATCTTAATTCACTAATAGAAAGTATTTTCCCTCATTCAGACTTCAGCCAGCTGCTAGGACAGGTTAGTTATTTAGTATCTTAGAATTGCATTATTGCTTCTAACGTAATGGCTACACTGAAACTCGATTCGGATACCCTTTGTTCTTGATCTTTTAATATAATTTATTATATTGTGTGTTAATGTTACAGAAAGGCAAACAAAACTGTGAGTGAGGCAGGCTTAGACCATTTCCCTCAAGTGAATCTTGGGTAAAGTGACCTGAGTGTTCTGGTCTGGGTGCTAATGTTAGTCATGGTTCATACAGTACCTTACTTGCTCTGTACAGATTTATCCTGCTTGTGGATTGCTGACTAAAGTGACTGCATGTATCACTTTTTAAAATTTAAAAAATTCAGTTTCTCATTGGCTGCTGGTAGCCTTTTCCTGAGAAAATAAAAAATACTTTTTCCTCTCACATGGAACAATTTAAAATGTGGATCACTTATTTTTGGTTTTGATTTCCCATCCCAATTTCTTCTGTTTCTGTTCTGTATCTTCTGTTAGTGTGGACCAAAGCTATAGGCTGTGGTAGAGATTTTTTTGCTAGTTTTACATCTCTTTGTTTCTAATAGTTCTTGTCAATCCATAGTTAGCTAAAATGACCCTTTTATGTGACCCATAGCCAGATTCCCAATGCTCTTTGCTATCTGTTTGTGGAATTTTGTCTGGTAGAGGCATGAAAGGCTTTCCTCTATAATCTTGAAGACTGTTGCTTTATAGCTGGTTTTGCCTGCTTTCCAACTTTTTTGACCAAATTGCTTTTGCTTACTTTGCATTTCTTTCTGCCCCATCTGTGTCATTGCTGTCTCCAGATAATTTTACTGTCTTGGCTTCTTCTCTGTTACAATGTCAAAGTCAAGATTCTGGCTTTGCTGTCAGTGCCCCATGCAACCTTGCTCTGCATCTGATCTCATTTCCCTGCATCCCCCAACTCACATTCCACATTCCTCACAGTCCTCTGACTTTATTACTCCTTTTGTCTGCCTTTCATGCACTCATTTTTGCACTGTCTTTCATGCTGCCTATGTGCCTGGAACAGTCTTTAGCATCTCAGCCAATTTACAGCTTTGCATAAATTCTATTTAATAATAAGACTAACAAAAGTTCATTATCTACATTATTTCAATTAACTTTGTACCTGCATAAGCGGAAGAACAGCCCAAGGGAAAGTACTGTTAAACTTTGTTGTGATGTGTTGTGATTCAAAGATCCAGATTCAGTCATGACAGTTCTTTGATGAGCCAGCATAACATTTGATATTTAATATGTAATTTTTTTAGCAGTTTGTAAGGTGCAAGAATTCTGTTGGATTTTTAGACAGTAGATATCAGGTTTTCCTACTTCAGAAATAAGAAAATAGCTGCTTACTCCTGACAAGTGAAACCACCAGAGGCTTCCTGTCGTCGCGCTACCCAGTACAGACTTCTTGCCCTACGATGCATTTTACATACTCCTCTCCTTAATAATATTGGTGTGCAAAGGTTCTGTACTTCATAACTACAAATTACATCTCTTGTGTTTAGCTTTTCTATTAAAGCAGCAGACGAATCCACTTTAAGAAACAGTGAAAGATAAGAAAGTAGGACTGTCTAGGTCTGAGTTTTCTCAGTGCATCGAGTGCTTCAGCATATGGATTTTCTTAAAATATTTGGTTAGCATTTAAACTCTCTTCTCACACCATGGAAACTGAGATGAGGGGGAAAATTTATGTACTTCTCCAGCACAAATGTATAGCTTCAAGGCAGGCCATGCTGCAGGAATTACACAAAAATTTCCAAGTATGATTGTATCTGATGTATCAAGGGGAAATTTTAATTTTTTTTTTCTTTCCTTTTTTCTTTTTTCTCTTTTTTCTTATTTTTTTCGTCTTTCTTTTTTCATTTTTTTCCCCTTTTCCGCCTCTCCTTTTCCGCCTCTCCTTTTCCG